>JARHVA010003222.1:1345000-1500000 GCA_037957365.1 Torreya grandis
GGAGGAACAAGAGGGTTACATGGAGGGTTAGGAGGAGGAACAAGAGGGTTTTGGGAGGGTTAGGAGGGTTAGGCAGAAGAATAGGAGGGTTAGTAGGATGGGATATTCAAAAATAACAAGTTACTAATTAAACAATGAAAATTACTAAAAATTACTGAATTTTAGGGTTAAAAAGTGTAGTTTTTTGGCACTTGCCTCTTTTATGTGGTAGAATCATTGATTAGCATCTTCTTTGGATAAATTATGAAAATTTTTAGCTTCTCTCACCCATAACATAGTCATAGAATGCAAACACATAAGAAATAAAGAAATCTCAAATGTAAATGAGGAATTTTGCATTTGAGTTTTAGTTTTTATTTTTTTGGTTACACAAGTAATGCGATCATATTATTAACATGATCATGTTATTAAAAATAATAATACCATGTTCAAATTATTAACACAATAAAATTATTTTTTTGAATAACATGATCATGTTATTTAATAATGTGATCATGTTATGGCTCGATAATGACTCATCCATAATTTAAATAATGTGAACATGTTAATTAAATAGCATAATCACGTTTTTTAATAACATGATCGCATTACCAAAAAAGTCCACTAAATTTTCCCCTAACTCTGTGTACTTACCCACACTCACTAACACCCTTGTTCAACATAAAACATAACTTTCCCATATTGTTGTTGGTAATGGTGTACATAGGGATGCTCCTACTAGACCTCATGCTCGACTATACTATTTTATAACTATTTGGATCTTTGCACTAGAATTTAAGATGATGATGAATATTAAATTTGACCTAATTATGTTGTTATCTCCATTGGTATATATTATGTGGTTAGGATTGATAAATTCTTGAGACATACATTTGGTTTGAACACATCAACTACACCTTCTTAGGTATCTTTTATACTTGACACATTGCAAATATTTTTGATGGACCTATTAAATTCCAAATTTATTTAAGTAAAGTAATGATTAATATACATATAAATTTCAATAATTTATAAATATTTTTTATGCTTTATTATAAAATGGTCTCATATTTTTCCTAAACAGATCTTGAGCCATCCACTAGCACATATATTATTACTGGTTTCCATATGTATATGTATACAATGTTATTTTTTATTGTTTTATTTTTATTTTTTGTTTTATTAATATTATGGCTCATACATGTGTAATATATACCTGAATAAAAATGATTTTTTGTGTGTTTAGCTCATGAATTCAATGGATACTTCTCTTTTTATTCAGGTGGGCCAAGACATAGGCTTAAATATTGCAATTGGTTTCGCATAACAACTCACAGAGGTATGGGAACTTATAATGTTTACATGTAAACATTGTTTTATTTTTATGATTATCCTTATTATTTAAAAATATCTTATTTATGCATAATTCTATAGACACATATGGTACTTTAGTTCAAATGATTAGTAGGGGAGAAGTGGCACAAGACAAATTAATTATACTTTAGTTATTGTATTTTAATTATTTAGTTAGTTTATTTAAATATTTACATGCACTTACAAAATTTATTATCAATAAATTTGAACTAATTTTAAAGTTTTATTTTTTGTGTGTGTGTGTGTGCAGTTTCAAACTGCTTGTATTTTCCAGAGCAGGCCATCGACTTATGTCGGTTTCCCTTTCACACTCTAATACATGATTCACAACATTCTATTGATCCCACTGATTGTCAAACAAAAATTAACTTTGAACACTTGTATGTGGTAAGTGCATTTTCGAATTATTTTTTGTAATTTAAAATTAGATTCTTAGCTTATTTTCATGACCACAACTTATTTTTATAAATAGGTTCAGCTACACGTGAACCTTGAGACTAAAAGCAATGCATATCTACAAATTTTATATAAATATTAATTTAAGGGATCTCCATATATGAGAAAGGTGAAGAGAGGGAAGATATTTAATGATTAGGATGTGTCTTTTGTCATGTTTTCATATGCCTATATGGTAATGTGTGTATATATATATACCATTGCACACCCATATATTTAATTGACATGATATTCCATGTTGTTCACATTTTTCATGCCTTTATGGATTTTATATGGGATATACATATTAAAATATTTTATTTTTTTATAATTATTGTGTACATGTTATCATTATTTTTGAATTTTAATAATTTTAAAACTCACCTAAATGTGGTTTATCTAACTTTCCACCATTGTCTTTACCTAGGATGCCATCTTTGAATTTCATTAATTTTGAAACTATCTTAGCTTTTGTGTATAATAATTATGAATTTTTCAAACTTGTTAGAATAACAATAAAAAATGATGAATCAAATATACTTCATTTCCCATTAAAAAGTAGAAATATCTCTTAAGAGACTAGTATGACAATGCAACTTTGGATTTTGGGGTTAGATTAATGTAGTGAGAAGGTGTATATTTCATTTATATACCACTATGGATGTGACCACAAAGTCATTTCCTCAATTGGGCATGCAGTTCAAAATTTGGTTTCTTTATTGAGTAACTTTTGTCTCATTTTGAAAATTTTGGCTACAAGTGAAATATTTATGCCGATTGCATGCCCATTTGAGTAAGTCAATTAAATCATAAGGATGTCTATATTAATACCACTAGGAGATAAGACACATATCTAGCTATCCCAATTTACATGAAATGACTTCACAAAGTTTACCTTCTTTTCCCACTTTAAAACTTGTAGTCTTCCTTAAGAGCCCGCACATCTCCTAGCATGTGAGTTTAGATTTTTGGGTTGACATAAGATATAATAAGGTGTATCTTATGATTATAGGAAATTTTTTATATGATAGTGAAGGTAGTTTAGAGATGGGGTAGGTAATTCAAAATTTGTTTCCTTTACTAAGAAACTTTTGTCTCATTTTACATCTTTTGGTTGTGACTAAAAAGATTACTATAAATTGCAAGTTTGTATGAGTGTTTATGAAAAATAATAGGTGCGTCTAGAGGAATCATACATGAAACTATATAATATAATGATGAATTTATATCGATCCCGATTTGTGAGAAATGGCTTCACAAAGTTGGCCTTTTTCCCCCTTAAGAAGTTATAGTCTCTCTTAGGAGAGGTGTATGTCGGCATGCAAGGTTGGAGTTGGGGAATGAAATAGAATGAGTTAAGGTGAATATTGAATTTATAATACATTTCATAGGTGATCAAAAATTTAGTTATATGATTGGGAACATGATTTAAAATTCATTTCCTTTACTAAGCAACTTTTGTCTCATTTTGTAGGTTTTAGTTGCAAGAAGAAATTTAATACCAATTTCATGTCTATTAGATTGGATCTATGAAATATTTGGGAATATATATATATATGAATCACATATGAAACCATAGGACCTAAAAATTAGTCTCTATAAAACCCTATTTACATGCAATGGCTTTGCAAAATTTGCCTTTTATTTCCCCTTAAAAACTAATAAGCTC
The DNA here is from genome assembly GCA_037957365.1 of Torreya grandis. Classification (NCBI taxonomy): domain Eukaryota; kingdom Viridiplantae; phylum Streptophyta; class Pinopsida; order Cupressales; family Taxaceae; genus Torreya; species Torreya grandis. The sequence goes on from JARHVA010003222.1 coordinate 1,348,458, forward strand.
TCTTAAGAGATGCATCTAGTGGTGTACAATTTTGGATTTTAATGGATAATATAGGTTGGGATAAGTTGTATCTTTATTTTATATTCCATTCGTAATGTGACTATCAATTTTTTTCCTTGATTGGGTATATGATTTGAATGTTGCTTTATTTCCTAAGCATATTTTGTCTCATTTTACAAATTTAGTTATGAAAGAAATGTTATTTCTATTTGCATGTCCATTATATTGGGTTAGTGATATGTGAAGAAATTATATAGTACTCCCACATGAAATTTTAGGAAATGAATGTGTATCTATATCCATCCTGGTTTGCATGCAATAGCTTTGTAAAGTTTACCTTCTTTTTCACTTTTAGAACTAATAGTCTCTCCTCAATGACATATCTGGCAGTGATAGTATTTGGATTTTAGGGGGACAATAGAGGTTTAAATAAGTTTTATATTGATATTATAGGACATTATGATCTATGAAACCATGAATTTGGTTCCTGGATTGGGCACCCTATCAAAATGTTTTTTCCTTTACTAAGCAACTTTGTTCTCATTTCGTAAATTTTAGCTATGAGAAAAAAATTACTGCCAATTGCACATCCATTTATGTGGGTCCAAAACATATTTTGAATGTATATGTTACTCACATGTTCAATCATAGGATATGATAACATATATCTAATCATTCCATTTTGTGTGCAACAAATTCTCAAAGTTTACCTTCTTTTTCCCCTTAAGAGAAAATAGTCTCTCTTAAAATAAATGTTTGATAATGTGTGAATCTTTAGTTTGGGGTGCAATAGAGGACTAATAAATTGTATAATTAATTTATAGGATATATTATATGTGAATATGAATTAAATTCCTCGATTGGGTGCATGCTTGAAGAGTTGTTTCCTTTACTGAGCAAATTTTGTCTCACTTTTTAGCTTTTGGTTTTGAGAGAAAATTTGTTTCCAATTGCACTTCAATTTGAGTGGGTCTTAAAAATATTTTTAATGTTTAGATTAATTTTTAATAAAACCATAGGATCTAATGGCATGTATTTATCCTTCCTAGTTTTTATGCAACATTTTCGTAAATTTCACCTTCTTTTCTCCTTAAGAACTAGTAGTCTCTCATAAGAGATGCATTTAGGGGCATGAAAATTTGAATTATATGTACAAAAAGATTCTATGAAAAGGTGTGTCTTATATTTATATTCATTTATGAGTTCAAATATGAATGCAATACCTCAATTAAGCGTACAGTTCAAAATTTGCTTCATTTATTATGTGAAATTTGGCTCAATTTGTAGTTTTTGGTTGCTCAAGAAAATTTATAGCCAATTACCATCCATTTTATTGGGTCCATGAAATCCTAATAATTTATATAGTAATCCCAAATGTAACTTTAGGAACTAAAAACTCATCTATAGCCATCCTAGTTTACATGCATCAACTTTGCAAGTTTTGTTTTCTTTTTCCCCTTAAGAACTACTAGTCTCTTTAAAGAGACATGTCTAATGGCATGAAATTTTGGTTTATATGGGATGATGGATTCTAGGATAAGTTTTATCTTGTGTTTATATTCAATTTTATATGTGACTATAAAGCTGGTTCCTTTATTGGGAGTGTGGTTCAAAAGTTGTTTCCTTTATTGAGCAATTTTTTTCTCATTTTCATTTTTTTGGATACAAGAGAAAAGTTTCCTCCAGTTGTACATCCATTTGATTGGGTCCATTAAATATTGGGTATGTATATAGGAATTTTCCATGAAACCATAAGATCTGATGATGTATCTATAACAATCTTACTTTGCATTCAACATCTTCACAAAGTTCACATTATTTATTCCCGTAAGAACTAGAAATATCTCTTAAGAGATGCATTTGACGGCATATGATTTTTAAATTAGGGGATGAAAAAGGTTATTAGAAGGTGTATATTTCATTTATATATCATTCTAAATATGATTTCAAAGTTATTTCCTTAATTGCGCACATGGTTCTTTGCCTTAAGAAGGATAACTTTCTCTTGAACTTCTCTTAGCTTAGAGAATATCAAATTCTCTACTAATGGTACCAACCATATGAATATAGAATCTTATATGACACCACTAACATATAATAAATAATTTAGTAAGTAATTAAATTTATATTTATATTTATTATCTTAAAAATAATTAAAAAATGATAAAATTAAACATAATCAAATTTGAGAAATCAACATACATTGAAAATTGAATCTAATGAACCAATATGATTGGATATTCTTGATAGTATAGATAGTTTCTTTATAAAAAAAATCATGAAACTTTCATAGTTCCCAATTAAATGTTTTTTCATGATGTTTAGTAATTGAACATTTTTTACAATAACCAAATTTCAAAATTAGAGTATGGTCCAATGTGTTTCATAGTCTGAAAATAACCATACATAAAAATATTTGATATGATATTGTCTAATATAAGTTCCAAACATAACCATAGACCTAGTGGGATAGTCAAGATTTTCCCTATTTGTGATTTGGGAAGTCAATTTATTTTTTCTTGTACACATTGGCATAAGTAGTAGTTTGTGCCTTCTTCATTATCCTCATCTATACTAATTAGATTAACATGCCCTATATCAAAAATTATAACATATTTTTAATAATTATTTTGAAATATATACATAATAGTAAAAAATTATTGATAATTTAATAATTTAAAAATGAAAAATTTCCCACAAACCTAGTTGCATGAAATCAATTACATGGTCAAAATCATAAGATGGATCAATTTTGTAATTTTTAGTGTTTTTAGAAGTTGATATGTGTTTATTGGAACTATATGTCTACAATTACATTCATCCACCCACTTTTATGACTCACACTCATTCCAAACAAATTACACACATGCTAAAAAAAGACATTTCATGTGCCTCATAAGAATTTTCCAAGCACTTTGTGTCTAAGATACTAAATTATCGAAAGTCACTTCATACCATGAAATATTTATATCTTTCCAAATGTTCTTCCTCAATAAAAAATAAATTTCTTTGAACAATGGAGTTCTATTTTGCACCATTATCAATTTCCTCTTTAGATTTTTGATAATCATATTTGTATCTATAAATTTGTCACCTTCTTCAAATTTCAACTCATTTATCATAAGGGATCTTTTCACACATGATCCACACCATCATGCTCCCATTTTGCATAGATAACCTCAATTAAACTATAAATATTTATTACTCTAGTCTTGACGTGCATCTTACTCAATCACTAAAACATTTGTTCATTTTTAAATTACAATGTGTAATTGTTTGACCAAATATATTGTTGATTAAAAGTAATGTTTTCCACTCAAATTACCATAGAACATTCTAAAATATCCTTGCACATACTTCATAGAATGTGACTAATAATCACTAAATTATGAATGTGACTAATCATCACTAAATTATAAATTGTAATCCCTTGATATCTTTCAATCGTACTTTGTATTGTCAAGTGCATGCATGAAGAAAATATGCATGAAAATGGATACATGTATTAGGGTGTGATACTGTGACTAAACCTCATTTTGTTGTTGCAGTGTATAATTATCTACAAATTCAACTATTAAAAAAATTTACCAAGTGGTAATGCATCCTTATATAACTTTAATTGATCATCTAACCATCAAGCTCTTTGTGTGCCTTGCAAACTCATACACAATTTTCTCCCTCAATTTGGCCATAAATTAATAAATTGGTGTTTTTTATATAACAATATCACATATTTTAGATACATTTCCATATTTTAGTGGATATCCATTAGGAGAGTACATGTGAAATAGGATAATATTATCCACTTCAAATATTACAAGTTCTATCCAAACTTGTTTTCTTATAAACAAAATTTTCTATCTAGTATTTTCCAAAAGAGGTTGTGTTGGGAGTAGACATAGGAGCAAAAAATCATAGAGTAGATATGAATTATAAGTTTGAAATGTGTATTATTTTGTATAATGTATATCATTTTTTGTGTATTTGGCACATGATTGTATAACAAGAGTCTTTAGAATATGTAAAGACACCTTTGAAAGAGAAAGTAAAGGTTTGTAATATAAAGAGTTAGATCCTTCTTGAACTATAATATTGTAATTTTGTAAAGGAAAAGAGTTCCAAATTATGAGAGATTAATATAGATATATGTAGGATGCATGTATAACGTGGAATGAAAACTATTAAGTAAGTTCAAACGTCCCACATTTGACTCCTAATAATATTTTGTATGATTAACATTGGCATAACCTTGTTTATATTAAAATAGAACAAGATTAAAAAATAAAATAATACATATAAATAAATAAAAATGTGTTTATATGAGTTGCATTCATGCAAATATTCTTATTACAATATTATTCATGCTTAATAAAATAAAAGAATTAACTACAAACCAAAAGTAATTAACTCAAAACAAAGACTAATGATTTGTGAAAATTAAGAAATGAAAAAAAATCATAAGACACTTTGCCTCAAGGCCTTAGTGAGGTTTATAAAACCTCACCTATAAATCCATTTCTAATGGGGATGGTAAGATGAACAATGAATAAGCCATACCAATTTTAAGTCTTAACAATTACAATCCAAGGAATAATCATGTTTGAAAACACCATTACAAATCTAGATGTAAAATGACCACCTATCTCAATGGGCATGAACATGATGTTTTGTATCATCTTCCAAGTTGAGAAAAGTACTCCTTAATAGGGACCTACATGTAATAGTCATAAATATTGAACATTAACACTTCATGCAAAATGTGATAAAACCAATGGATAAAAAAGAATAGGAGTCACAATCTAACATTAACATTGAAAATATGCAAATCAAATCATTTTTAAGAGTCACAATTTTATATGCATAGATAAATTGTGTTTGGAGGAGTCTCCATAGATCGATAACATCCATTCTCCATCTTAGAAGGAAATGAAGGTCTTCTAAACATTTTTATGGGCATATTAATGAATGAAGTTTATCATCTCCTTTTTTATTCCTAATCAATCTCATTATAAATATCAGAAGGAAAAAATAGACCAATATATGAATTTCAACAAGTTTAATGAACCAATAGATGAAGCCTACAGATGAAAACAAATTGCATCATGAAAGAGAGAAAAAATAGGTATTTGCCAAAATGAAGTGAACATATACCATTATGTCATGGATCCATTTATTTTTAAAATGAATCTAATATAAGAAAATAATATGTTCCTCATTTGTTTAAATATCTACCAAAACACAAAAATGCAATCATCACCATATCAAAATCATAAACCCTAGGAAAAAAAGGCACATGTGTTTTTTTTATATTAATGATTTAGTGACACAAATGTAGATGCATCATTGATTGGTTTGAGAATATGTAGGTGGATTAGGTTGTGGTTATATGTGTTTGGAGTTGTGATTGGGTAGAGATGGATATAGTTGATGTTTTAGCTTCAGATATTACTTGATTTCATATTATGAAAAATATCATTAGACTTGCATTAACTTGTCTTTCATATATTTTTAAAATTATGATGAAAACTTATCTGATCCCTAGCCATACATTAGCTATAAATTAAAAAATTTAGGTAAATTTCTAGATGCACCACATAATATGCTCCCCTACCTCATTATAGTTGAAAGGAGAAGAAATAGTAGAATCTGAAGATCATAATATAATAATGGCATAAACTAGTAAAAACTAAAACATTAGATTGAATGAACTATTTAAAGTACTACAATAAAAATTTCCTCAATTGTGTAATCTTGCAACAATATATACATTCAAAACTAATAAAATATTCTCCTTTGCAATTATACCCAACCTTAAATTCTACTGCTAATAATGGAACTGCTTAGCTTTAAGCTATACAATTCAACATAAGAATGTAAGGCATAAGTTATGTTTATTTTAAGAATCATACCTTTGAAGGTGGAATTGTCTATGTTGAATTTGCATCCTAATCTAAAATTATAACTATAATGTGTCACTGAGTAATAATTTTAAAGTCATTTAAATCCTCTACCTGTTATGCCTTTAAATTACACACACTAATAAGTCAATAATTTTCAGCCAAAATTAATAAGTTATTAAAATAAAAATTAAATATTTAAATATTGTAGCCACAATCGACTTAAGCTTACTAGTTATGTGTGATTGAGCCTTGGGATGGGCTCCTTAAATTCCCACAATAGGTTCTTGAAATAACACATTACATATCTTTATTGAAATGTGATTTTTGAGGTCAAACTCTGATAAAGAGTGATGAATACCACTATGTAATGAACCAATCCTATGATAAAGAATAATAATATAATTTTCTTACATTCAAATCTTGTTTCCATAAAAGTTACCACAAAGTTTCCAATAATTGAGAAATGATTTGAACGGTTTATGATTCAATCCAAAGACATCTTAATTTTTGTGAACTGTATACCATATTTTTTGAGCTATAAAATTGTAATGGGAACCATGAATATGCACTAGAAAATTGGGTGTGATTTATCAATAGATATGTTGTAAAGAAGGCCCAACCTTAATAATATCCCAGTTATCTAGGTAACAAATAAATAATTTACCCTCACATAGTCATAGTACTCTAATTGTGTAATCTCAAAATGAAAGAAACATTTTAACAAATATGCTCTTGATATGATCAAAATGATGATTAAATCTACCAACTAGAGGCTGAGTATAAAGTGAGTGGGAAATGAAAAAGGAAAATGAAAAAATGATGAGGAGTCAATTTCAAGATTTTTCCACAATAATTTGACTACAGAGGCCAAGTCATATGTGAAAATGACCTAAATTAATCCTTAACAAAAGTGGTAATTTATTTTTCCTTCCTGATTCTTCTTCCTACTAGTATTCAATCCCACAATAAAAATATATAATTAAGGAAAACACTCATTAAAAGTATATAAATAAAATCATTGTCTAAAACCTACATATTCATTTGACAAACAATGCTTGTGTATGTGAGTATAATCTAAGGAAGGAACCTTTGTTATTTTAATTTTTGGTTTGGGTGAGGAAGGCCAAATAAATAAGATTTATTTTCTTCTAAAATGAAATCCTAGGCAAGCTATGAATTATACATGAATTTTTCATATCACTTGTTGATGGAATTATTTGGTTGTTGCAAGGTATCAATAAATCGTTAAAAGACATATTCCATCTCATATTATGAAGAAGCATGAAATTTAATTTCAGTAACCTATGATTGTAGTGGGAATCATGGATGTGGAGAGTGTGGGGAAGATTTTAGGCCTATATTTAGAGTGGTGCTTCCATAATATTCTATATTGTGATCACATTATGTGCTTTCTCACAAGGGTTTCCACTTAACACCAATTTTATAGTGTATGAATCAAAGTGTTTATAGAAGGTTGTGAGATCAAGTCCTTCTACTAGGTACACATTTAGATTGAGAAGGGTTTCTATACTAATCATACCCATGAGTTATTTAACACGTATGCTTTTACCACAAATTCCATGCCTTCTTATTTTTCTTCCTTACCAAGTGAAAAGTTGGCATCTGCACTTCTTCAATAACAATGCAAGTGCATTGCATTTTCTCTTCGCATTCAACAATAATGTAAATGCAAACTAGCATGTGGAAATAAAAACTAGTTAGGTGCAATTGAGCATAGGTATGGGCTCCTTCAATGCCTACAATAGGTTGCTTAATGCAAAATGGTGAGTTTTTATTGCTTTGGCACTTTAAATAGGGTGCATGCACAATGTGTACTAAGCACTATTATCTGAAGTTTAAATGTTCCACTTTTGGCTATCATTGGTACTTTTTTGGGAAATTTAATTATCACCTATTAATTTGACATTAAAAAATGAAATTTAATGACATATTTCATGGTAATCATTGTGTTAGAATCATACTAACACCTTGAAAATATATATTTAAGAAATATATTCTTCAAACTCTCCATCAATATAATTTTAAAGTGTTGGTATGGTACAGTTTGGGTGTCATGTATGTGTTAAGTTAGGATGCATGACTATGGGTATATTTCCCTTGCATTCTTGCATTATCACATCCACTAATATTATAAATTATTGGTTTTCATGGACATTAAATATAGTTCAAACCATGTGTTTTGGATAGGTTAGAAAGGGTAAGAATGGGTCAAATTCTATCTCTAAGAAAATTAATTACTCATAACTTAATAAATAAAAACATTTCATAATATTTAACCACATGCTTAAAAATCTTGATAATATTTATAGACATAAACACATAAGTATGTCCATACAAATAATAATAACTGGTAACAACTATGGAATCTTACCCACATTGAAGCACAATATAATTTGAATGCTCATGATTTTTATGGTGAGAATGCAGGTGGGATGGTGTACAATAATTTACCCATAGGTAGTTATAATCATTGGACCTCAATTATGGCAAACATGATTGATTGGATGATGATTGAAGACATGATGATAACTAGATACAGAGGATAAAAATGAACTGGGACAACCTACTAGTAAGGAGATACTCATCTGAACTAACAAAGGTTAAAATTATTTCATTATTTAATTACTCTATTTGGGATATGATTGGGATTGGATTGAGATGTGGTTGATGCTGAGGTCAAGGAGATGTCAAAGCTACCACTATTTTAGATATTTTTTGAAGCTAATTTTTGTTGTAGTACATGATGGTAGGCATCATGATAGAACACCATGAGGACTTAGCCAAAATATGCATAAGAACTGACTCCTGAGATCCAATATTCAAGGAAAAACAATGCACTAATGATAAAAACCATGATGGTAATGTAGACATATGAATATGGATGGATTCAATTATAAATGCACAAGGAATCACCCAATGAATGCACATAGACTAAATCAAGGAAATGGTGTTGAAATCAAACAAACATGCACATAATCAACAAATAAACAAACAAGCAAAGAAACAAATAACAATTAGTCCTAATGGTATTACAAACAATGTGATGGACATTACCCCTAGAAAGTAGGTTATAAGTTAACAAACAAACATGAAGGGGGGATAGAATAAAAGGAAGGGGGTGGCTGAGATATCTCCATATTCACTAAGAAAGTGGACATTGCCTATATAGTTTCATGGATGTGATGATCTAATAAAAACTTCATGCCGAATGTAGTTCTCTTAGGAAATGGGAAGCAAATGATAACTGATGAATAAAAAATATGATGGATGTGATATAAGAATAGGAATGGTCCTTCAAAATGGTAGGTGCATGGGATAAAATTCCAAAAATGATAGGGAAACTAAGGAACAAATGATTTACCTGTGACTTAGTGAGGGTTCCTAGAATCCTTAAGGCAAAGAAATGGTTAGTGTTTTTGGTTTTTCTAAATGATTTTATACTATTTTTATAATTTTTGAATTATCTCAACTCAATCAAAAATGATGAGATACTAAACGGTCCAAGATCATAAAATAGAAAGAGCATTACCTAGGTTGTTCGCAAAATGATGAGAGCATGGAAAAACTTGAAAGAATTACTTGTAAAATGGTGAGAGCATAGGTTAGGTTGCTCATAAAATGGTGAGAGTGTGGCTTAGGTTGCTCACAAAATGGTGAGAGCATGACTTAGGTTACTCACAAAACGATGAGAGGGTGACTTAGGTTGTTGAGTTGCTCTCAATATGTAGTGAGCATGACCTATAGAATCCTAAAATGGCCTTTGATCATAGTATTCCACCTTAAAGCTAAGGAATCTAACTAGTATAGTAGATAATTCAAAAAAAAAAGGTAAATATGGTAAATGGCAAATTACATCATAGGAATAACAAGGTGGTACTTCAAAACAAATAAATAACTATTGCCCCTAATTTTCCCATAGGTGGTTATAATTAGGATACAATAGCATAGGTCAATAACACTAATTTTTCTATAGGCAATTATAATTAGTAGCATGAAAATGAGAGAGAACAAAACAATAAATGATGGATGCAACTACCAAACTTTTATCTTACTACTCCAAAATATTACCTTGATCTAAAATTCTTGAAACAACCACTAAAACTGAATCTAAATCCTCTTGTTGAAAATGGCTATGGAACCAATGGAACAGAACCAAGGTCAATGTTCTAGGTAGGGGGGAAAAATAACTCAATTGATGGGAAAGGTATGGTAGAATGGATACATGAGAAGATAATGATAGGCTAGTAGGATGGTAGGAAGGATGGTAGAATGGTATGGTATAAATAATAATATTGATAGTACGGTACAACTTGAAATGGTCCTTATAGACAATATATCATGTCACTCAATCATAATACTACATGAGATTTATAATGTTCATCAACTCATCAAGTTCATCCCCATTTGGTGTAGCGAGCCTATATGCTATGTTGCCAAAATTTTCAATAATGATGAAAGGGCCTATCCAGTTTGGTTTGAACTTGCCTTTATGTTTCTTTTTGGCCATGGTATTCTTTTGATTCTCTTTAAATACAAGATCACCAAGTTCAAATTATTTATGCTTGATATGCTAATTTTACTATCCATAGAGGCAATTTTGGTATACTTGCAGATTATTGAGTATGGTTATGCACTTCTCATCAAGTAGTTTTAGCTCTTATAGGTGAGATACTCGGTAGTCTTCATCATGTAGGACATGCTTCAAGGAGATGCATAAATAAGGCAACTCAACCTCAATGGGAATAATGGCCTCAGTGCCATTAACAATTGAGTATGGAGTGGCTCTTGTGAGGGTATGGTGATTGGTGCAGTATGCCCAGAGGGCATGGAATATTTGGAGGTGCCAATCATGGCCAGTATCATTGACAATCTTTTTAAAGATATCAGTAATGGTTTTATTGGATGCTTCTTCTTGGCCATTACCTTGTGGGTAATATATCATGGAAAAATGTTGAGTAATCTTGTACTCAACACATAGTGATTTGATATCTTTATTTTTTGAATGATCTACCATTATCAGATATAATGTTGGAGGGGATACCATAGCAACATATGAGATGGTTAAAAATGAACTTGGAAATCTACTTTCCAGTCATGTAAGTGAGTGGTATATCTTCAACCCACTTAGTGAAATATTTAGTGGTGATAAGGATATCTTTATGGTCATTTGATGAGGTGGGGTTTATCTTCCCAATGAGGTCAAGGCCATATGTATCAAATGGCCATGGTGTAAACATTGGTTTCAAAGTTTTGGCTGAGGCATAAATCAGATTAGCGTGTCATTGGCATTTTTCACACTTATTCACATATGCAGTTACATCTGCATCCATTGTGGGCCAATAGTACCTGGTACACAAGAACATTTTAGATAGGATAGCCCTGTTATTGTGGGCTCCACATACTCCTTTATGAACTTCCCATAATTCTAGTGTCGATTCTATTGAAGTTAAACAATGAAGTAGAGTTCCATCAAAACTACGGTGGTAAAGGATTGATCTGAGTAAGGTATAATGAGTGGTTTGATGAATGAAAGCTTTGGATTACTTATGGGATAGTTCAGGTGGCATACTTTGGTCATGGAGGTACTTATAAAGCTCTAAATACAAGATAAAGTTAGGACCAATAATATCATAGATCATTATACAATTGAAGGTGCATATGTTGGAACTAGTAAATTCTTGACATGAAAATGATACTCTTTAGCCATGGTTATATGTTGAATCAATGACCCAATTGTATCCATAGCATCTTCAATTATGTTACTTTCCCTTGGTATATGCTCAAATTAGACATCATCAATCTGTTATTTGAGAGTGTCGATTATGGCCTTGTATGGCACCAACTTGTCATCTTTGGTCTGAAAGTGGTTTGTAACTTGATTGATGATTAACTGAGAATAACCATAAACCTTGAGATGATATATGTTCCATTATACTACATATCAAATCCCTATAACAAGTTATTCATATTCAGCCATGTTGTTGGTACAAGGAAAGTTAATCCTAAATGATTTAAGGATTAAATCCCCCTGTGGTGTAATAAATAAAAGGCATGCCTTCAATCTATGTGTAGTAAATGATCCATCAAATATAGTTTCCAATGCTTCTCCTCAAGAGGTGTGTCCATGATGGTCATTATGGATTCATCGATAAATTAGAATGTGAGTAGTTCTATATCAGTAAGGGGTGCTTCAGCAAGTTGTTCTGCAAGAACTTGCCCCTTAATGGATTTTTGGCTAATGTATTCAATGTCAAAGTCATTGAAAAGAATGATCCATTTAGAAATTCCACCTTGTTAAGATGTTTTAGATAGTAGATACTTGAGTAGATCTAATTTTTAAATAGCCATGGTCTTATTATTTAACATGTAATGGTGCAGTTTTTGAGTTGTGAATACCATATCTAAATAAGCATTTTTAATGGGCATATAATTGTGTTCATATACGACTAGTGTATGGCTTAATTAGTAAATGACATGCTCCTCTCCATTATCATCATGTTAAGCTAGGAGTGCCCTTAAAGCATTTGCTATAGATGATAGATATAATAAGAATGGCTTTCTCAACATGGGAAGCAACAAAATAGGTGGATTTACTAGATACTCCTTTAACTACTAAAAACTTGTATGGCAGTGATCATCCTAGTGAAATGTGACTCTCTTCTTTATAATATGTGTAAAATGATGGTATTTATTAGCAAAGTGTGGTATGAAGCATTGGATAGACTAGATCTTACCTTGGAAACTACGGAGCTGTTTCAAATTAGTTAATGGTAGCATATGAGTTATGGCTTATACTTTGGTTGGATCTACTTCTATGCCTCAATGAGACATAATGAAGCCAAAAAAATTTCCTAAATTAACTCTAAAGACACACTTCTTAGGATTAATCTTAAATTTATACTCACATACTATTTTAAATATTCTACGTAGCACTACTAAATGATTGGCCCTGGTCTTTGATTTTCCAAGAATGTCATCGATATAGTCTTCAATAATGTCATGCATCATATCATGAAATATGATGGTCATGGCTCTTTAATAGGTTGCCTACACGTTCTTAAGACCAAATGACATAACCTGATAATAGAATGCTCCCCATGGTGTGGTGACTATTATTTTATGTTGGTCTTCTAGTGTTATTTTGATCTGGTTGTACCTTGAAAATCTATCCATTAATGAAAGAATTTCATAACCTAATGTGGATTCAACTATCATGTCAATTTTTGGCAAAGGAAATTCATCCTTAAGGTAAGCTTTGTTTATGTCACAAAAATTAGTACAGATTCTGATTCCTTATGGATTTTTGTTGACTGACACAACATTTAAAATCTACTCTAAATAGTCAATCAATCGAATACATCTTTCTTCCAAGAGTTTTTATAACTATTTATTTACCAATACAACAATGTGAGGATGCATCTTATGTAAATTTTGATTCATTGGTTTGTAATTAGGGTGTACCACAAGGTGGTGCATAACCAAGGTGACATACAAACTTTCTATGTCAGAATAGGCTCATGCAAATATGTCAGCAAATTCCCTCAAAAGGGATATAAATACTTCATGCTCTTCCTCAATAATGGAAGTGCCTAGCTTGATCCACTTTGGATCATCTGGGGACCCAATGTTAACCTCTATTATTTCCTCCACTAGAAGTTTCAAACCATCTTCAATAATAATGGGCAAAGATTTGCACTATTTAGATATGTCAAAGTCCTCTGTTAGGACTAGTTATTTGAGTTCTCCTAAGCATGATTAATCAAAATCCCCCAATGGGAAGGATGGACATGTAACAAATATTGTTGGAAATTCTTAAATGATTTGATCAAAAAAAATTATTCTTCAAAACTAAACTCAAACTCATAGACAAGTTCGTCATTGGTGGTTTCCTAAGCTATGCTTGAAGAAGATTGAACACCCCCATCTAATGGTACCTAAAATAAGTTTTCACCACTAGAATGGCCTTTTTATTTACATTTTTCTTAGTCTAAAATCACCTCAAAGAGGTTTTCACTTTGGGACCTCAATGTTTTATTTTATTACTTTTGACAAAGGGTTTTCACCTGTTCTCCAAAATAAGCTTCAAGATCCAACTTGATTGAGAACACTAATTTATGGTCCCCCAATGGAACTTATCCCTAAGGCCTAGAAAATCATAAAAAGCCTCATCATTTTAAAAATGTTTAATTAAACATTGGATTCTTGTTGGCCCTAATCTATCAAATGGGGATAATATAATGGAAGTGGTTGTGACGAATGACTGGTCTAAGGTTACAAATGGAATGAGTGTTAAATAAATTGGTCTTGGTTAGGTCATTAAAAAAAGATATGATCAAACTCTACTTCATTATCAACATCATCATCACTAATCATAGGCATTAAAACATGATTAATGTATATGGGGTCACCCCCAGGTGGTTTAAATCCAAATCCATAAGGTCCTTTGTACTTAGTCATAAAAATCATCTCATGTGTTCCCTATTGATTTGGTTTGAGGCCTCCTCCTTCATAATCTTTATTCTTCATGATCCTATTAGGAATAAGATACTTTACATTTTTGTAACAATTGACCTACTTGTCATTTTAAAACCATGAATCATCACCTTTGAGAGTGTCATATTCTAGGCCAGATGTTGGTATAAAAGTGACAAATGGTGGACTATGAAGGTTGCCTTTGCCCTTTCTTTGACATTACATGTGAAGTGGTTTGGCTTTAATTCTTCCAAATGAATTGGGGTTCTATGGAAGGTTTTCAATGTGAAATGTGTCATAGTTCAAATACTCTCTTGGTCCATTAGCCGAGATGGTATAATGATTGGATATTTCAAGAGGTGGCATATGGGAAAGTGAATCGAGGGTATTAGGATCAATGCAGTTGCCCTCTAGTAAATCAAGGAGTATTTCCTTTCCTTTGTCTTTTTTGGTAACTAGATTCATGCTGAAATGATAGTTATAGATCTTAAACTTAGCCTCTAGATGTTTGAAATGCTTGTATGGATGCAAATCTCCTGGTATACAAACCTCCATTCTGGAATAGTAAAACTTGATACATAGGTGAAACATCGATGGGACTACAATAATTTCATGTAACCAAGGTCAACCTGAAAGCATATTGTATGAAGAATTGATATCTACCATGTGGTAAAGTGTATCATGGGTTAAGGGCCAAAGAATAAATGGTAAACTGATAGTGCTTTGTGATTCTCATTCTTCATTATTGTAGGCTTTAATGGTTATTGTTTTTTATTGAATGTATATTTTTGTATACTCAAGAAGCTTGATGAGCTTTAAAGACACTAAGCTTAGACCTAATCCATTGTCTATAAGGACATGTTTTAATTTGTGCCAATTTATGTATGCTTTAATGTATAATTGATTATTATGTAGCGGGCCAAGGGATGACATATCACTTTGGTTGAAGGTTACTTATTGGGATGGAGCTAGGTGTCTAACTAAAACTTGAAATTTTTTAGGGGATATGTCACTTGAAACTATGGATTAGCTAAGGAACTCTATAAGATGTTTTTGTGGATTGTTAACATACATAAAAAATCTAAAATGGATATTTGTGTTGGAATCTTTTGTAATTGTTCCATAATGTCAAATGTGTTTTCTTGAACATTGTTAAATGGCTTGTTTCAAGGTAGAGTGGTTGGTCAGATGATGGGCAAAGTGGCAGATGATTATGGACCTGGGATGGTAATATTTGACCACCAAGTTATGATTGCATAATTATGTTGAGATACAAGACCATGGTTGCTAATAAATGATGATGACAGTGGGGGACCAGATAGTATAAGTCTCAGTTGTTGGTGCACGTATGCATGTTCATGAGTCATCAGTATAGGGTCTAAAATTAGTAATCCCTACTTGTTAGTACATCTATATGAAATCCTAGGTCAAGGAAGGATTATAAATGTGAGTTGGTTGATTGGCATTATTTAGCAAAGGTCCTGATTGATTGGTATTCAGTCTCAAATTGATGGAGATGGTGGAAATGCAACCTCCTAAAATATGGTCAAAACCCCTATTATAGTCATGTACAACTACATGGTAGGTATGTTGTTAATTGTCAATCTACACTTGGTCTCATATATTAGGTTGACATTGTTGGTTTTGTTGTTATTGATTCAGTTGATTCTGTCTTGGTAGTTGATACTATTGTTATTGTTATACTAGTTGTCATTGTTGTTATGGTTGGTTTTTATTTTATAGAAAGGGGTTTTGATAGATTCTAAGGTTCTGATTAGAGGAGGAAGTGCCAACATCTAATGTTATCTCCCCATTCTCCAACATAATCTGAATCAAATTTTTTATTTGCACATAATGTCACAAACTATGTCTATTAACCCAATGATATTCACAAAATTCATCTTGTCAGTACCAATCAGGATAAGGATTGCCCTCAGGATAATGTTTTGGTATAGGCCAGCTAATCAGATTAGAGGTAGTGAGCTTATGAAACATAGATTCAATAGGTTCTCTAGGGTCACTAAAAATGTGATGAGTAGGCATTATTCTCCTTAGAGGAGGCATTTATAATGGCAAAGGTTGTGTTTATTGCACAAGCCTGGGCTATTGTGCTTGTTATGTTTGTTGAAAAGGTTATGCATTAGGAGTAATTTACATATGTTTTTTGGGATGAGCAGATGGTGTTTTCACCATTTAGATATGTCACAACTCAGTTACTCCATTTCCAGCAACATTCTTACTGTGATTAAAGGGCTTGGGTTTTTCATAGTTATTAGCATGTGCAGGTTGCGATGTTTGCGCTTGGACTTGGTTTTAGTTTTTGGTTTTGGCCATTCCTTGATTGGTAGCTTGATTTTGATTTTAAAAATTAATCTTGATTACCCCTTATTAATAATGGCTTGCTCAATCAACAAACCTTTGTTAATGATCTCTTTAAAAGTATGTGCACACTATAGTTCTAGATGATATGATATCTCACTATGTAAATTTTTAGTAAACACAATGGCTAATTTTTTATCTAGTAAATTGTGGGTGAATTGACTTTTAAGATCTATCCATCATTATAGATAACTTGTAAAAATTTCACTAGCCTTTTTCTTGGCTTACGTTAAGTCAACCAATGAAATCTCATACTCAAGATTGTATGAAAAGTGTTACACAAACTTATTAGAAAGATCATCAAAATCTGATATTGAATTTCTTGGGAAACTTCAAAAACCATTCCAAAGCTTGTCCAGCTACTTATTTGAAATAATAACAATAAGTATATATCATTAGATGCTACTGATTAGCTATGACAAAGAAATATGTTAGATGTGCTTTGGGGTCACCTTTTCCCTTATATTTGTCGAACTTGGGTGGCTCATATCTTGGAGGAAATGTTATTTATAAGTACTCCATGTTAAAATGATAAGAACACATGTCTTCCAAATTGAAATTTTTGATTTTTTTCCCAACTTGGATGGCAGCAATGGTATCCTTCATTTGTTGTAGCTCTTGGGATAGGAAACTGGAAGGAACATTGGTTTGAGTTGGAAGCTAGGTGGTCACAAGAGAATTAATTTAACCAGGATATATTGGAGGTATAGTTTGTTGTGTAATATTAGTTTGGTTGGGGAATGAAACAGGAATACACATGCATGGATTAGGGTGTGATTGTTGAAATTGAATTTTAAATTGTGTGATATTTTAGTTGGGGTTGGGTATTTAGGTTTGATTTTGGGGATTTTAAGGTTGGGTTGGAGGAATATGGTCATATTATGCCAGTTGAGGTTGAATAGGGACATTTTACTGACTAATCAAACCTTGTTATTGAGGGTGGCCTTGTGAACCAAGACCCTATCTCTTAACTTATGGCACATTTTGCATGAAAGGCAAAGGTTGCCTAATAGGTACTAAAAGAACATTGGAACCTCTTTGTTACATGAATCTTTATTGGGAATTTGACACATGTTGGATATTTGGCATCTGTCACTGGCCAATATTTGTACATTATTGATTAGACATCATTTGGTTTTAGATTGGCATATTAGTCTATGATTTAAGGGGTGTATGATTCATTACCTGATGAGGGAGAAAACTAGTTTCCCCCTATTGAGGTGGCAAGATGTTTTACCTCTATTGTGTTGATACATTGGTGATGCTTATTATTATGGAATATTACTCATCACTTATTAGGGAGGAGTAAGATTCATCATATTTTGTTGTGGCATGGCACTCGTTATTGGCTGACTACCTAATCCTATTGGTTGAGTGTTGGAAGAAGTATTTGGTTGGGGATTAGTGGTAGTTATTTGAGATTGGGATGTAGAAACCCCTATTCCCTAATTTTTAGAACCACTAATGGTGCTAGTTAAGGCACATTTTATTTTTGACTAGTTTTTTGTACATTAACACCACTTTGGTTTGGATTAGACGTTTGTGCATTATCCACTATGTTTAGTTCACTATTTTCCATAGAAGTAGAAGACACTTCCTCGATAATTGGCTTATGAAACAGGTTATCGAGTGAATTGTTTTTCATAAATGGGTCACCACCTTGATTTTATTGATTGATTCTATTAAAAATCTTGTTGAAGGAGATAAACCAATAAGAGGCTTGTTTAACATGGTCATATTATTAAAATTACATGAAAGGCTCAAATAAGTTTGGTATGTTTTTTGTATCTGTATAAAGTGATCCTCTATGAGGCCTTTTCCTTTGATAAGCATCTGAGGGTCCTGATATATTATTGGGACTAAAACTTTAGGGTTGATAGAAGAAGCATGTTCATTATGTTGACTATAAAGTATGTTGCGAGGCATTTGTACTAGACTTGACAAATTCTCAAGGGGGAAGTCTAGCAAAAACATAGCCCTTACTTCTATAGCTCTGACCAAAATCTCATACTTATTTTCCAATAAGTTATGATTAAACAAATAAGGATCATATGTTGATGGTGTAGTAACATATTACTATTATTGAGGAGGAAATGGTTCTTTAACTAAAGTTATTGTATCTAGGTATTGATTTATTTGTTATTAATCCTGCTATGAGTATGGAAGCATGTTAACCAAATAGTGAGCCAAAGGGTCTTGGTTTTGTGCCCCTAGTTGAGTTTTATAAGATGGATAAAGATAGGTCTCATAAATAACATCTTTTGCATAGGGGTCTTAAACCATTTCTTCTTATGTGACTACATTACTAAGCCTTGGATTGTACATGATGCCACTGCAATTATAAGAAGACATGTAGGGATCCATATTAAATGTTGTTATACCAAAAAAGTAATAGAGTTTTACAAAATCTAAAAAAGTAATGTCACAAGGTTTAAACTTGGTATAACTTATTCAAAAGGATGGATATGCATATCCAAAAAAAATTATGCAATGACTTGTGAAAAATCAGGCTAACCGCAAATGTCTAATGTTAAACATCCCACACAAAAAAGGGAAAGTAGATAGATTGAAAATAGAAATGCCAAATTCTAGGATTAAAGTGTTTCAAACGAGTCTAATCTAGAAAAAAACAAAGGTTACTAGGCCTTTTGTCCAAATGCAGCATCAAAATCTAGGCTCAAATAAAGGTAAGTGCTAGGACTTTTGGCCAAACATGGCATCAAAATCTAAACTTTAAAAACAAAGTGAGATGTTTACTCTAACAGGTTTGAAACTCTTTAGCATAGATGAGGCATTTGACTTTTGAACATAAACTTGATCAATGGGTATGAGTTATGAAACAAAAGTGACTTGGAGATAGATTATTTTCTCCCAAATAATGGCATAAACTATACTCTTTTGACCAATAAGCTAGATACATGTGAATGACATAATGACACTAGACAAAGACTCACAAAGTACACTTGAATTTGTTTTAAATTTGGAAAACAATTGGAATATATGCAAGTAAGTCTATGAAATAATTTTAAGCATCATAATGATTATCAAATGCTCAAAAGGTGTGATAAATGTTTGCTTCAAGACTTAAGGAAAAATAATTTGACAAGTTTTGGATAGCATAACACTACTCTCCTCAACTAAATAACACACACGCATATAAATTTTTGACAAATTTCTAAGGAAAAAGTGTTGTTTCAAATGAAATCAATACTCACTTCACCATAAAACAATAAGAATGGTAGTAGGCATGTTAGTATAAAATTTTAACACATCAACCTTATGAACTTAGAAAGGTGAAATTTCAAAGTTAAATTATCAATGGACTTAATAAAATCTGGCAAGTGGTCTAGACTCAAATGGGCAGCATAACTGCACCATCTAGATGATATGATAAAATATTTTAAGATGACAAATTTGAATAAGGAAAAAGATGATTTTCACTTGGATAACATAATGCTTCCTTGTTTAAGATATTTGGTGAACGATGTGTTTGGTTATGGCCTTTGTTAACAAACACGTTTTGACTCAAACCAAGACCAAGTAATCTAAGACAAAGATAAATTCAACTAAGTAATCGTCTTAAGCCCTAAAATGATAAGTTTACATGACATTGTTGAAGTTTTTCTTTATACATAGACTAGAGAGGAAATCAAGTGTTCATCCAAAATAACAGTGCATTATATAGTAGGGTTTTTACACCCCCCTTCTCTTAAGTGACAATACGATGACATGGACCTTAGGGTGCACTTCGCATCAATAATATTTCCATAGTAAGTGGGGTTTTTCTAAAACTCTAAAAAAATTTACCATCTAGATGTATCCCATGTGTACCAACTTTCACATTAGCACACAAGAGAAGCAACACATGAATTAGGTCCACATCAAATGGCTTGTTGTGAAAAGGTTTTTCATTTTTACAACCAATACATATATTGCTTACTCAATGTAGTGTGATGTCCAAAATGATCATGTGTCCTAATTTAGACTCTAATAATGAAGATGGTTTAACCACTCAAACCATCATCCTAGTGAGGGGATCCCAATTTATATACCCCCCTATGGAGAGGGGTTAAAGATGATGTCGAGAGATGAAGCCTCGGGTTAAATCTTCCCTATAGAACTTATGGGAGGTAATGAAGTCCCCTTCACAAGCCAAAATTCATAAAATAAAAACTAATTAAAATTTTTTTATGGTTGTTTCTAGATTACCAAAGCATGCGAGTCTTGGGGAGAACCTTCATAACATCCTTTTTACACGTTTGGACTAAGGCACATCTTACAATGAAGATGGTGCTTTTGATCCCACAAGTTCCCTATAGGGGATGGGGGGAGAACATACATGCACAAATTTCTTTTTGCTCAAACAAATTTAACTAAGAAAATGATATATGACTTACATAAAATAAAAACTTTGAATTGAGTTCAATTTTAAAGCACTGAAATGAAAGATTTGGTGGTGTTCTTTGGCCCCTTGGCCTTAAGTTGCAAGTATTTTTAAAAACAAACACAAAACTATTCAAATAAACATGCAATTTTTTCTTTAAGCACCTAATGAAAATTCTTAATTCTTTTTAAGCACCCAAAAGAGGTTTAAAAATACTTAATTAAGATTTATTTTATCACTTTCCAAGTAGGTCTTGCAAAAAATTTGTCAGAGTTTTGTTTAGCTTTGAAGCTCTTTTGTGAATGAGACAAGTAACTTTGAAAAGTATGCTCTCAAGTTTGCACAGTGAAAAACCACAGATACACAGTCCAAAACTGCAACTATGTAAAACCATAACTAGTTAAGAAAATATTGCAATTCATGGGTTAGATAGAAAAAATGATAGAATCACTACTCTAAAAGATAAAATTTTAAGTCATAGTGAAAAACTACAACTTTGAGAGTTGTGATTTTGTCACTTAACCCCCAATGGCTATGCTAACCGCTAGTAGTTTAGCCATAAAACCATGATTGTAACTGATGATATCATAACTTATGAAATCATGGTATTGCAATATCATAACTGGGGAGTCACAGTATTGAAATATCTCAACTTAACCTATAGATAGAGAACTCATTAGTCTAGAAACATAGCTAAAATGCAAAATCATGATTGAAAGACAAAATTATGACTGTATCAATTGTGGTTTTGTGGTCTAGAGAACAAAATCATAAGTTTACACTGAAAATATAGTTACTTTCAAAAAATGTCTTTTTGTTCAAAATTTTCACCTGCTTTGGCCTAAAACTCCAAGATTCTACATGAAAATGGTTAGTAGTATGATTATATGTGTCATTTAGGTAAATTAGTGGGATGCAGTCCTATTGGGCATGCCATTTGTGAACATAGGAATCTGATAAGGGGATATTAGTATCATGTTAACATAGGAAACCAAATTCAAAAACATACACACTAATGAACTAACACCTTAAACCTAGATCTTAGGGGGAGCTTGGTGAACAAACCAAACAAAGACACAACTAGAATGCAAAGAAATAACAAACTTTCCTCACCTTCCTTGATTTCTCTAAAGGATTTATCCATTGGTTTGTGTGGCTTATGCTTCAAAGGTATTCATCAATGGATCTTTGGCTATCTTCTACCTCTTCTTGGAATCATTGGATTTGTGTCTTTGGCTTATGAATCTTGACTCAATAATTTGGCATAATAATACTATATCAAAATAGCTTTTGAAATCATTTATGCATGATAACTTTGGCTTGAGATAGCTTCAAATTATGAGTGTGAGACCTTTTATTTATAGATTTTTTTATTTGATCAAATTGAACCTGGAACATTCATCTCAAGATGAATATGTGTGGCCAATAATCCATTCAATTTTGGAGGCTAAAATCAATAAATGCCCTCATGAATATTTTGGATAGAGAGGCATTAAATAGGCATGAGAGGGCTTAATCAGATATTTATTGTAATTATGGCTTGTGGATGCCACCCCATAGATGATGTCATTAAGTGATTTAGTTATTCAAAATCAATTTCCATTAATGAAATAATCAATAACCTCCATGGAAAATCTATTTAATCTCTTGATTTAAATTAATTATCTTTAAACATGATTAATAAATTTTGGTGTAATTCTTTGGAAATTGGTGCTCAATTAATCAAACTAGTCAAAATGTCATATTATTAGATTGAAATTTGACTTGAGTGGAATTGGAAGGTGATGTTAGATGAATTATAACCATTATCCCATTTAGGATGTTGCTAACATAAAATAACAAAGTCACATGTCTCCTACAATAAAATTAGTAGAAAAGAGCAATACAGAGCATCCCGAGTGTGAAATCATCATTTTGACTTGAAATGATCTGATCAAAGTTAGGTATCACATAAAATTCATTTCCCCATTTAGGGATACATTTTCCAAAATCAACACTTTTATATAAGTTCGAACCATTTAGTGAATTTTAGTGTTTTTATCCCAAATTGTTATGTTTGATATAAATTGGTCTGAAGCTTGGTTGGAGGTCATTGGTGACCAATTTTAGGTATCTAAAAAATAATTAACCAATTAAAAAAATTATAAGTGAACTATGGTATTTAAATTCCCCTAGGATCTTAGGGTCCCATGTAGCATGTGTGATCTTTACCAAGTAAGAGAAACTAGCATTTCAGGCTAGTAGGAGGCATTTTGTGAGGTTTGACCAATAATGAGGTCTATATGTGCATTTATTCAGTTAAATTTGATCACAAAATACCCAAATTAGGTATGATAAATATCCCCTAACTTCTTTAAATATTTTTCCAACTTCCTTCTTTGATCAAACCTCTCTACACTCTCATTGTTCTAGGCCTACGGTTCTTGGGCCAAATTGCCTAAGAGATCCTAACTACCTATTTTCACCTTTTCTTTCTCTGTTAGGGTCTGAGTTATTTTGGAATTTTTTTAAATGTATTTAAAAATCCCCTATAGTATCTCAATGTTCATTTCAACTCCTAATTACTCCACTTCACCACTCCTTAGGACTAACTGTCCATTAGGATTGTGTATGTGACTAGAGTAGGGTCCATCATGACTGCGTACACTTCTTACTAAGTCTGAGCTTATTGTAGATTGAAGTTATTACCTTTGAATCTCATCCACTTTAATTTCTATCAGATCTCTTGAATATCCTTAAATACTTCTCACACCAAGCAAAATTTGTAATAAGAGGAAGCAGGCATATGTCATGCAATTTAGATGAGTAGGCAGAGTCTAGGGTCTTGATTGAATCTAAAAATAAAATTTGGAATGGTATCATCATCATTCAATATTTATTCCACCTTATTACTCTCTCTGTCAAATCATCATATATCCCTCTATATAATCTTTAATTAAATAATTGTGTGAGGACTATGTGTACATAATTAACATCATAACCCCTATCTCTCAGGTCCTTACTTAGGACCTTAGTGACTTAATGAATTGAGAACTCCCTTAAAACCTTGAAATAATACACAAACATATATCTTAGGTTTTAGAGAGACTTTGATAACCTAAAAAGAGACCTATAGGTGACTGTTATGACAGTGTGTTGTTCACTTGAGATAGTCTACAACTTAGGTATGTTAGGATCCTTTTTTTCAATTACTAAAGTTTTATAAGATATCATCATGTTATTGATAGACTAAAATCTCCTTCCAAGCCTTTAAATTTTTGTTTCCACCAATCTATTGTCTCCAAACCAAACTTAACTGATTGTAGGTGTTGATATGAGAGCTTGACTTTGTCTGTAGGCTTAATTTTGTAGTTTTTTAGGTCTTATAACCACTCTTAAACTTCTTCATTGGCTTGATCTATTTTATTATTTCATTTATACCTTCTCACTACCTTGAAACCCTTGTACTACATCACTATGAGTGTTAAAACACACTTCTCTTAGTTGGTTGTAGGTTTCAACATGAGAATTCTGAGTGCATAATTGACTGTGTTTTAGGCTCCTTAACCTTCTATTATCACCCCCTAGATTATTATTTATATATCACGTTTAAGTTTTATGCCTTCATCCTATCAATGCCCTAAATATTCCAATCTTCATGTTTCTCTTAATTTCAATTTAATTTATACTTAAATAAGAAGTAAGAAACTAAATGTGGGTATGGTATAAAAACATGTTTATGTGTGTGTCACCTAGACTATTATGAAGAGCTCCTCTTTATTTTGGGAAGAATTACATGTAAATAATAAATCACTAATGTAAAGGGGTTTTTATATGGATATTAAGGTGTATTTCCTAGCATGAACTACGAGGCCATCAATCCACTCTCTTAAAATAGTTAAGTTGAAAGAAACAAAGATGAAGTACTTGCATCAAATAAAATAAAAGATTGAAAGAGAATACAAGAAGAAATAAATTCTTTATAAAGGAAATTAGACTAATTATAGAAATAATTGAGTCAATACTAATGCTAAATAGGTCATGTTGGGTTTAGAAAATAGGTGGGGTCTCTATGGATAGGCAGAGAGATAGAAAATAGAATTTAGTTGAAGGTAAGTAAGTGGAAAGAGATTTTTATTTCCTACCATAGTGACCGTCGGTAGTCAAGGTGACCATCAACAGTTAAGGTGACCATCGACAGTTGGGTAACCATTAGCGGTTGAAGGTGAATGTCAGTGGTTATTGTGGGTTCTGGGTATGTTTAGAAAAGGATTAAAAAATGGATACAATAAGGTGTTGAAGGTCTATTTGGATTCAAAGGGTCAAAGGGTAATAAGCATAAGGGTGTGGTTTAGGTAAAGATGTCAAAAACTCAATAAATAAAACTTGAAATATGAAATGTACCTAGTTTGTTGCTTAATGGCTGATGGTAGACTAAGAACCAATTTCAAAAAATTAATGGTATTTTGCCTGAAGAATAATTTT
Organism: Torreya grandis; assembly: GCA_037957365.1. Taxonomy (NCBI): domain Eukaryota; kingdom Viridiplantae; phylum Streptophyta; class Pinopsida; order Cupressales; family Taxaceae; genus Torreya; species Torreya grandis. The sequence continues at coordinate 1,374,078 of JARHVA010003222.1, forward strand.
GGTAGAGGTTTGGGTCTCTATCATGGTTGTTGACTTGCTGGAGGGAAGACTTACAAAGAAGTTATTGATGATGGAAGCTCCTGATGATTTCTAGTTGAATGGATAATGGATGATGGATCCTTTTTTTCACCTCATACTCCTCTCTTTTATAGGAAAAAAAGATGGAGATGTAGGTTATAGAAGGGGTGAAACTCATTACACAAATTTAATTCTTGATGTGTTACCTCACTGCATGAATTAAATTATGATGTGCTTGGGTTTACACATGAACTAAGTTTAAGTGTTCAGGTGTAGGGACCTGACCATCGATGGTCAAGGTGACCATCAGTGGTCAAGGTGATTGTTGATGGTTGAGGGTTGAAGTTAAAGTGGGTTAAAAAAGGTAGGTTAGTGATTTATTTTAGCTAGTTAGTTAACTTGACTCAAGTTCATGGTTAGAGTCTAGGTAATGGTTTGATCTAGGGGTGATTTGACATCTCGAACCATCATGTACAGTTTTCTAGTGCCTAAATTTTTCCCCTTTTTTTATGTGGGTTGTGTTAGTAAGCTATATAAAAAAAATTGATTTTAAATTGAAGGTTTGGTTGCCTTGAGTATGGGAGGAGGTGTTCCCCCTCAAACTAGGAGTTGATGAGGTGAAACTAAATTGAGTGCAGGTTTGATGAGAAGTTTATGATGAGTCATGAGGTTGGTGACAATGGTGGTTAGGAATTTGAAGTGAAAACATGCACACAAAATGTGACTAAGGGTGATATTCAATATCATGCATAGACTAAGTTTCCATGGTTGGTAAAACTAAAAGTTAGCTCTAGAAGGACTAGTGGTGAGGTAACTAGGCCACAACATTAGGCATCACTGATCGGGTTAATCCTATCAATTATTTTAGATAGGGTTGATGATTTTTTAGGTATCTAAGGTAGGAAGTGATCCTGGGGAAAACACAAATGGTTTGGTGTGCACTAGGTGGTGTAAATTTAAATGTTGAACATGGCAATGTTGGTTGGTGAGGTCAAAAGGACCAAGGTAAGGTCATCATAAAATATGCTATAGTTTGGGCCAAAGTGGCCAACATTGAGGTCAATGGGGTGATTGGTATGGTATGTGTATATGATTTTGATATCAGCCTATGAGTTGATGCATCAAGATGTATATGTTTGCGAGAGAGAGAGAGAGAGAGAGAGAGAGAGAGAGAGAGAGAGAGAGAGAGAGAGAGAGAGAGAGATGCACATTATGACATGTACTATTTTATTTTGATGAGACATGATGTATATGATGTGAGGATGATATATAGATGTGATTTTATGGTTCATGGTTCATGTTTTTGATTTTTATGTTGTTATGAATATGATTTTGAGATGTAAACTCGCTAGCTTAGGCATGTGATGATTATGGATGATGCTTATGATGAGTTATAGTTATCATTATGATTATGTAAAACTTTATTTTATATATGGTTATGATGTTTTGATTATGGTTATTATCATGGATATGTGATGTGGTTTATGATTATGAATGTGATTTTATGATGATGTAATTCTTATGGTTTTGTTATGATTTATAGTTATTTTGTTGATGATAGCACATAAATTAAGTTAGATAACTGAACTAGTATGGGAAAAGAGATGAAAATCATGAGACATACATCCAAGTGAAAGACACGAACCAATTATGAGAGGATAAGGAAAAGGCATGATGCTTCTTCATTGGTAATGACTAAGCAAAACCAAAATTATATTGGTTTAAGGAACATAAGCCTTTCAAATGCTTCACATTAGCATATGTTGGTTGGTAAAAAGATGTCTTGATCACATTGTGTTAAGTAAGCTCATGAATCCCTTGATTTATAGATGGTTCAAAAGGGGGATAGGTGATAGGTGGTGTGAAGGGTAGTGTAACCTCTTGTGGGTTGGTTTTCCCCTTCTATAAGTGACCTAAGAACCATAATAGACAAGTTCATGTTTAAATTCAAGGTGTAGACTGATCGATACAGGAAGTCTACTGATGTTATATATGAAATTTGATTGCAGCTTTCTTGGGATAGCATGTCCTTGATTTTGATAGAGGGTATTTTGTATTGCTTTATTTTGATTTTTATATGTTTGTGAAGTTGATCAATGTAGGAAGATTCAAATGATTGCTTTTGAAAAAATTGACTTATCCATCCTTCCAAGGAGTGGTCTAAGTTTGGGTTTGTTTATTTTAGTAGTTATCCTTCAAGGGAGTAGTCTATATTTTTAAGCAATTTAGATTTTTGGGTAGTTGTCCTTCCAGGGAGCAGTCTGTATGCTATAGGAATTTGACCCAAGTGATATTTAGGTATCCAAAAAAAAATTGACGATAGGTTAGACATGGACAAGTCTATATAGGCTTGGAGGTTTATCTTTATGAGGGTAGAACCTAGAGCACAATAAGGTTAATGATAGGTGAAAGGAGTGGTTTTGAGAGACAATGACCATGGGATTCCATCTAATTAGGGATGAAAACTATCCATGAGAACCATGCCATGGGTAGAGCCATGGTACCCATATTTAGGATTAGGCTATGACTATAATGGTTAATCACATGGTTCTATATTGTAATTGATTATTTTCAAAGGGATAAGATGAAGGTGTGACCAAAGTGAAAATATTATAAATCAAGGGATGAGATTAAGTCAAACAAAAGGTGAGTTTGATCCTTATTTAACAAAATAAAGGACATAGGTGCGAAGCATTGAGAGGCTCAAGTTATGGTTTGCCTTCAAGAGAGGATAAATGGTAAGTCCCTGATCCATGATTATGGGTTATAATGTAGGGTCTAAGCCAATTGAAAGAAAACTTGCCTCAATTTATTTTCTCCATATTAGTCACATGTTGATTTTTCTTTAGGATGCAGTCTTTGATGTTGAATTCTCATTATTTTAGGTGCTTTTTATAGGTGCACTTGAGTAATTATTATTAGACACAAAGATGGTTAAGTGTCGCTAGGTGGTGTTAATCAAATAGCTCAATTCATGCTAGATGTTCTTGACAATAGTCTCTCTCAAAAATGATGTATTACAAGGATATACAAAGAGAGGGAATATGGAATTCAAGAAGCAAAACTATCTCTGCTTTGAAGACCAAAGAGAAAGGGGTAGCACCCGTAAAGGTTTGAATGCTAGTATGATAAGCCAACAAAGCAAAAGTGATGTCTAAGTGCCAATCTTGACTAGAAACATTGATCATTTTGGTTAACATCTTATTGAGGGTTTTATTAGAAGCTTCTGCATATTCATTTGCTTGTGGATGATAAGGTGAGGGAAAGCTTAAATTGATGCTAAATGCATCACAAAGACCTTGGACTTGTTTGTTCTTAAAATATTTGCCATTATCAATGATGATCTTATGGGAAACACCGAAATGATAAATGATATGTTGATTGATGAAGTCAACTATGTTGTTGGCTTTAGTCGAGATGAGGGGAATATTCTCCACCCACTTGGTTAAATACTCATTGGTGGTGATGATGGAGTGGCATCACTGTGAAGAATGAGGATTGATTTCCCTAATGAGATATATTCTTCATTGTGAGTAAGGCCAAAATTCCTTAGATACTTTAAGGCCATAGGTTGGTACATGATGTAAATTGGTGTGTTTTTGACATTTGGCACACTTCTTTACATAATGATAATAGCCTTGGTTGATGGTGGGCTAATAGTATCTAAGGCGAAGGATGTGTTTAGCGACAACTATACCACCAAAGTGTTCCCCACAGATCATGTCATGTATTTCCTTGATAGCATGGGAAGATTCATGAATAGGTAGGCAATAGAGAAGGAGGCCATTTAAACCATGTTTTTAAAGTATTACCCCTATTATGGTATAGTAAGAGGTACTCTGAACAAAGGCTCTTAGAGCATTCCTAAAGAGCTTGGGAGGAATGATACTGAGGTTGAGGTAGTTAAAGGGTTTTCCATACCAAATGTTTGATGGAGATTCCTCCACACTAAAAATAGTAGGGAGGTTAGATTAGAGATAATAGGGTGTCATAAAATGATGAATGGTGACAAATATCTTAGAATCGATAGGCATAAATGGGATCTAGGAAGCAAGGGAAGCCATTGTATCCACAAACTTGTTGGTGGATCATGGAACAGACTGGATAAGGTAATGATCAAATGATGTTAAGAGTACATCTACTAGGTGTTTATGGTATTTCAAGACATCATTATTACATTAGTAGGATCCATTAATCTAGTTAACCATAAGTTGGGAATCACCAATGAAATTGATCATCTAAACTCCCAAGGCCAGAGCGGTATAGAGACTATTACTAGGGCTTCATACTTAGCCATATTATTGTTACACTAAAAAACAATATTGAAATAAAGAGGAAGAGGCTTGCCGTAAGGGGGAATGAGAATGAAACTGGCATCCCCACCATGCTTGTACTTTGAGCCATAAAAAAAATGGTCATTTGGTAGGTGACGTCCTCTTGATAAAGAGTCATGATGGACTCATCTAGAAACATAAGAGGTAGTGGTTAGTTGTATGACAAAGGAACCTTGGCCAATTGATCAATGATAACTTTCCCTTTAATCAACTTATATTGGAGGAACTCAAGGTCAAACTCAGTTAGGAGCATAAGCCACTTAGCCATACATTGGTTTTGTTATGGTTTAGAGTACATGTACTTGAGTGGGTTGATGTTGGTGATGAAAAAAGTTTTGTGATTGAAGAGGTAATGACAAATTTTGTAAGACACAAAGACTAAGGTGATTTAAAGCTTCTTGGTATGGTTATACTGAGTCTCATATTCTATAAGTGTTTAACTTATGTAGTAGACAATTTTCTCTTTATTTTGTTCATCATGGTGAGCAAACATTGCCCATAAGGAATGGTCAGTGGCAAAGATATAAAGGTAGAAGGGTTGGTCCTATTTAGGAGGGATAAGAATGGGTAGAGAAAGAAGGTACTCTTTAAGTAAATCAAAGGCTTGTTGTTAGTTCTTAGTCCACTTAAAATATGTATCTTTCTTGAGAATATGGTGAAAGGGTTGACATCTATCTGATAACTAAGAAATGAAGTAATAGATGGATTGAAGCTTCCCCTATAGGATATGGAGTTGCTTAAGGTGGGTTTGAGGTGGCATGTTGAGGATCACTCTAAATTTAGCAAGGTCTACTTTGATTCCTCAAAGAGAGATGATAAAGCCAAGAAGCTTTCTAGATAGGATCCCAAAAACACATTTCTTAGGGTTGAGTCAGACATGAAAATGGATTAGGAGTTCAAAGATAGTTTTGAAAACTTCTATATGATCCTTTTGATATTTGGATTTCCCAAAGAGATCATCTACATAGTCCTTTATGATTTTGTGGATAATATCATGGAATATGTATGTCATTACATGATGATAGGTTGCACCAACATTCTTTAGACCAAATGGCATGACCCTATAGTAGAAGTTTCCCCATGGGGGGATGAAATAAGTCTTATATTGATCCTTAGGGGCAATCAAGATCTGATTATATCTCAATAAATCTTCCATTAGAGACATCTTTTGTCTAGTTGTAAGGTCAATAAGTTGGTTGATGCTAGGCAAAGGGAAGTCATCCTTTAGACAAGAAAATTTGAGGTCATGATAGTCGACACAGAGGTGAATTCCCCCTCTAATTTTAGTGACGGGAATGATATTAGAAATCTATTAAAGATAGTCAATGGGTTGAATGAAATTGGTAGACAAGAGGCATTAAAGCTCTTTTATGACTAGAAGGGTAATACAAGGGTGTATATTGTGAAGCTTTTACCTAACAGGTTTAGCATCGAGATGGATGACAATGTTGTGGAGAGATATAGAAGGGTCGATTCTAGGAATATCATGATAAGACCAAGAAAATGCAATGATTTGGTCATGATGGAAAGAAGGGTAATCCTATTGTTTTGAGGAATCTAAGTATTGACTAATCTTTACAATGTGAGGGTAATCTTGAGTACCCAAGTTGACATCGATAGTGGATTTGTTCAACATGGTTTGGTTTTCAAGAGGAAGGGATTTTTGGATACAAGAATCTCCTGCACTAATATAGGTGAGAATAGAATCATTATCTTGGTGTTGGATGGTGTGGATGGTAAGATAATTATTTTCTACCCTTTTAGGATGAATCAAAGGAAAGGTTTTAGTTTGGCCACCCTTGTTGTAGGTTAAGGGACCCAAACTAATGGTATTGACTAAAAAAATTTAGAAGGGATGGTTTCAAAGTCCTCAGACCTTGAAAGAGATGGGTTTGGTGATGATGGGGCATCCTTCTCAATGGTGGTGATGGGTTTGGGTGAATTGGTGGGTTCTTCTGGTGGGTGAACCCAAGGCCAAATAGTTCACAAGGTTTCTAGGTTTTGATCAAAGGTAACTCGTGGGGTCTATGTTCATAATGGCTGAGGATGAATCCATTCCAAGCACACCTATAAAAGTATAATTTGGAAAATTTTGGTTTGTCTAAATAGGAGAAATTAGAGGTAAATGGTCAGGTAGAAGAGGTGGTGGAGGAATAAATAAGGGGATGATCAAGTCCCCCATAGATAAAATTGGTTTGGTGGTTGGGAAGCTTGAAAGGGATGATGCTTCTAATATTTGCATCATAGCCAAGGTTATAGTCAAGATTCCCATACTCATGAGGAGTAGGGAAGGCATCTAAGGCCAAAAGATGATATTCTCCCAGTAAGAAACATTAGAACATAGGTTTTAATGGGTCCTCTATGGGGATCTGAGAATAAGGGATAGATGAGATAGTTGAAGCTTCATCGATGATAAGGGTAGATTTTTTGGTTGTGGTGAGGTGGATGAGTGAAGAAGAAGGATGTCATTGGGTCGATATGTCATATTGCAAGATATGAAAGGACTAGGATCAACTTGTATGGTGATGACTTGACCCTTGTGTTTAAACTTGACAAATCGATGCAAGGCATATAGGATAGAACTCATAGAGTGGATCTAAGGGTATCCAAGTAAGACATTGTATTGGAACTCACCTTGTATGATGTAGAAGAGATTTAGAAGTGTGTGAGGTCCTAAGTGGATGTGGAGGATGACTATTCCCAAGGTTATGGCCATAGTATCATTAAAGGAGCAGAGGACCAATGTGGTGTTTGATATGATATTCTTTGGTAGTTAGAGTTGGTCATAAGCATGGGAGGAGATAATATTAATACTATCTCCCCCATTAATCATCACGCTTTTGATTCAGGTTTGATTGATGTATGTAGTAATGAATATGGGAGGATCAAGATCTTTAGGATGAATAGAAGGTATTTTTGAATCCTTAAATGTGACAAGGATAGAAAGACAAAGAGCACTGACAAAGGTTATAAGAGGTTGAGGGTCTTCAAATTTGACCTCTATAGGTTTTAGGGCCTCTATCAATGCTTGGTGGTGATGGGTTGAGGTTTTTATTGGTTTGTATAGGATCATCTTCACTGGTGTCTAGTGAATCTATTTTAGAATGACTCACTAGATAGATTTAAAAGGGTTGAAGGGAGAAGCACCTAGAATGGATATTTTGGGTTTTGGTGAAGGTGAAGTTAAAGGTGATTGAGTCTAGTTGGAAAGTTTATGGGTGGAAGGATATGTCCATATAATGGACACTTTGGCCTTTCCCTTATCCTTTTGTTGGGCCTAAGATTGGGTGACCATATGGATAGTGTAGATGAGGGGAAGTGTTGGGTTAGAAGGCTACTTCAATTCCTCCTCACTCTTAGATGAGAGTGTAGGAGTGGGTAAGTGTTGGATAGGTTCATTTTGGGTTTGGGTTGATGATGGTTTTAATAGAGGTTCATTGGATATAGATCATCCTTATCCCATAAGTTATGGACAAGTGTTTGGAAATCTTTGTAGTTTTCTGTGTCATGTCTAGGTATCCTATGATATAAGTAGATTAAACTGTCATTGAACTAAGATTGTTTAGGACTTGAAGGGTCAAAGGTTTTGATAGGTGGTAGGTTTAAGGAGGAAGTTTATAAAAACCTTTTTAAAATGGTTGAATAATATTTGAGCAAAGGTGTTAAGGGTGATTGGCTTTTAGTTTTTGGGGTGGGAGCCTTCTTAGAAGTAGGCTTCACTATGGAATTTGCGGGTGGTATAATGGTTTTGGTAGGGGGGTTTGATTGGGTTTATTTGGTGTTGGATGGTTTTAAGGTGGAAGTTTTAAAGGTGAAATATTTGGATGTGGATGATTTGGATGATGAAGGTTTGGAGATGGGTCGGTATGTGGAGGTAGATAATTTGGTTAAAAATGATGGGGAGTTTGATGATTTGGAGGGGCAAGGTAAAGGTATAATAAATGAGGAAGTTTAGTTTGAGTAGTTTTTGTGGGGTTCTTAGTATTGATATAAGGATGAGCTCCTAAGATGGAATAAGGATGGGGTCCTAAGATGGAAGGTAAGAGAGAAGGGGATGGTATAGTTTGGATTCTAGGTGGGACTTTGGGTGGTTTCACCTTCTTGATTGGTTTGGTTAAGATTTTATTTGGTGGACTAAATTGGTTTAAATCTAAAATCAAATATGGGTGGATAAGGATAAAATTAGGAAGCATCCCTAGGTTCTTGATAAGTTTGATTAGAGAGGTGTAAGGTGATTTGATAATTTTGGATGGAGATGGTTTGGATGGTTCTTCCATGGTTTTGGTTGGAGAGGTGTTTGATGAAGGGATTGAGGTGATAATAAGTTTAATGGTGGATGAAAATGAGGTTTAAGGTTCATGCTTATTTTTATAGGGGAGCCCAATATGGTGCCAACATGTGGATCAATCTAAATCGGGTTGAGAAGAGAAATCTAGGCTTTAGACTAGTTCGGTTCCTTGGGCATCAGATTCAAATATTAGGCCCATAGGTTGTGTTAAGGGAATGATTTCTTCACCCTTATCCTTGATGAAAGTTTCCAAGATTTGGGAAGATGTTTCCTCCATGGAAGGAGTAAATAAGGTGTTTTCTTTTTGTGGAATGGTTTCCAAAGAGAGAGTGGGTGGTTCCATGATGGGGGATGATGGTATGATGGCAATGGTTGCCTCCTTGGGTATTTATATCAAAGGAAAGGTGGGTAAGTCTGTTATCTCATCAAATGAAGGAAAGGAAGTGGTTACTTCCTTTATTTGGGTATCCAAAAGAATGGAGGGTGATTCCACCACTTTAATAAATGGGAGTGGAGAAAGAGATAGTTAGGGTAGTGGTTTCCTCAATGATAAGTTCACTAATAATTACATTGACCATATGGACCTCACAATCATGAGATGATTCTGGTTTATTATCATCATAGTTGGTAGAATGGGTATGATTGGGAAAAGGTTGTCAAAAGATGTCAAGTGACTGATTTGGGGGTGCATTGGAATTGTCTAATGCAAGTTTTCCTTTATCAATCAAGTTTTGGACAATGGTCTTGAAGGTGTTACACCTACTAATGTCATCTCTAATGACATGGTGGAAAGCACATAGATCACTCTCGTTGTACCAACTTGGCATGGGGAAAGAAGCATTGAATTATTGGGGAGGTTTGATGAGGGAAAGTTGTATGATGTTGGCTTTGAGAAAATTGTCCAAAACTGAAGCATATGACTCCCCTAGTAAAGTGTATTGTTTTGGGGTAGCCCAATTTTGATTTCAAGTTTGTTATTTGGAAGAGTTAGAGAAGTTGGTTTGGCTAGGTTAGTTGGCAATCAGAGGTGGAACAGTTTTAAGGACAACTATGTTTATGGTTACCTTTGGTTTGGTGTTAGGGGAGTTAGATTGGTTGGTGGTTTTAGATAGGTAAGGTTCATTGGATTTGAATCTAGAGTTTTTATTTCTTAGTTTCAACTTCCCCTCATTGATGTCTTTGATTTCTAGCTTGTGTGTTATGGTGAAAGCCTTGTCAAAGGTTTTAAAGGTTTGAACCTATATAGCGGGGGAGATTGTTGGGGTACAAGCTTGAGATAAAATTTCATTCAAGTTAGGTTGGGGCAAAGAGAAATAGAGATATTTGATAATATCTCTCTATCGATCTACGAAATTTATAATTGATTCATCATCAAAATACTTGATGGAGTAGAAGTTGGTGATGGAGACCTTCTTAGATATATTGATCAAAAAGTGGTCTAAAAAGGTTTGGATGAGTTGGGAAAAGGAAAAGATGGAGTGATTAGTGATATAACTATACCAATCTAATGTTCATCTAGATAAAGACATAGGAAAGGTATGAAGGAGAAGAGCATCATCATAGGCAATCAAGTAGCAAGAATGTCAAAATGATCTTAGGTGTTGTTTGGGGTCCTCCTTACTTTGGAATTTAGAAAATTTGAGTAGTTCCCATTAAGGAGGGTAAGGTCTAATAGGGACAGATGGGTGAATAGATTCATCACAGATTTGGTCATAAGATAAGAGGTTGTGAGCCCCAAAGATAAATGACTATAGGTTGGTCATTTTTTCCATCAATAGTTTGACCAATATATTTGGGGTTGGGGAGTTCCATAATTGTATGGTAAGTTTTGTTACGGTTGGGTGGATTCAATATATGGATAACTAGTAGAAGGTTGAGAGGATGCCACATATTGGTATGTGGTCATTGAGGGTTGGGATGATGCCACATAAGGGTTAATGGGCACAAGAGTTTGGGTAGAAGATGGAGTTATGTATCCTTGTGGATTAATAATATAGCATGGGTAGGGTGTCATAGGTATTTCTTGAGGAGTTGATGTGGGTTGGTTTGGACGTATGATTAGATTGATAGATTGAGGAATTGATATGGATTGGGTTGGAGGTATGAATGGGTTAATTGGTTGGGGGTGAGTGATAACTCTGGTATTGATAGGTGGAAGGGTAAGAGGTATGGAAAGCAACACATTTTGAAGTGAAGTGGATATTAGTGGGTTAGTATTTATAAGGGTAATAATGGAAATATGGGTAGAAGATATCCCCCTGGTGGGTGGAGTATAGGTAATAAAAGGTGAGGTTTTCCCTATGTTGGAGGAATTATTGGTTGGTGTAGGGGGTGTTTGGTTATTGGTTGGGTTATTTGATTGAGTTTGGGTAGAGGTAGTGAATGGGTTATTGGTGAAAGAATATGTTTAAGTGATCATAGGTTGGGTAGAGGTAGGTGGAAACAAAGGTGTCTCCCATAATATGGGGAGGTATCCCATAAGGTGGATCACTAGGAGGAACCAAAGCAGAGGTGTAGTGAGACAAGGTGTTGAGGTAATGTTGGAGGTCCACAGGGTTATTATCAAGGAAGGTGGAAAAATATGCATCACCTTTGACAACGATCTGAGGCGTGGTAGGGATTGTATAAGGATGAGGAAAAAACTCAACATCTGAGGCATACTCTATGGAGGAAGAAGAAGAGGAAGGTGGTTCCTTGTTGGTTTGGTTCCTCAAATGTTGTCTAGTAAAAACCATATGAGGAATAGAAATAAATAAAGGAAATCTCACAACTCAAACATAAATCAAACAAAATAAAAATATCTCAAGGCAATCAAAAACACACACTAGATTATGTTTAAAATCTTAGGGTACCTTTTATCTTGCTTTTAGCTTATGCCTTACTTGGAAAGTGTGAATAAGAACTTGGTTTGTAGAAAAGGTACTAGAAAAGAAGTCTATGGTTGATTTCAAGTGTTTAAGGCTCTCAAAATCTATGTTATAAATCAATATGTGGCTTGGTATTGGGGCATACCCCCTCACTTCACACACCATAGTGATAAGGGTGTCAAGTGCTTAGCTAGTATATACTAGTTTCTAGAGTTTAGACTCAACCAAAGATCTGAGTTTTGGTTTCTCTTCTTGGTAATGACCTCCAAGTAAGATAGCCAAAGGGTGAAGGTGAAATGCTAGGAGATGAAACCCTAGTTAGGCCTTATATCAATTATTATGATGTTTTGATTGATCTAAGTGGTTTAGTATGGTGTGTGATAAAGAAGTGAAGCTAAGATTGAATTACTTAACCTTTAATTTTAACTATGTGAGCCAAACATGAAAGCAATCAATGTATGCAAGGTTTATTTTATACCCAAAATAAATTTTGATTTCTCTATATGAGCATAGTATAAGGATGAAATGGGCACCCATATGTTATTGGGTCATATCAGGTGTACCAAAATGTTTCTCTCAATTTCAATTTTTTTTTTAATTAAAGAAGAAGTAAGAAACCAAATGTGGGTATGGTAGAAGAACCTATTTTTTTATGTGCATGTGATCTAGATGATTGTGAAGATATCCTCTTTGTCTTTGGAATAATGACTTGTAGATAATAAATCACTAATGAAAAGGGGTTGTTCGATGGATAACAAGGTGGATTGCCTAGTGTGAGCTAGATCTAATAAGCGTGAACTTACTAGGAGGCCATCAATATATTCTCTTAAAATACTTAAGTTGAAATAAATACAGGTGAATTACTTGCATCAAATGATATAAAATATTGAAAGAGAATACAAGAAGAAATAAATGCTTGATAAAGTAAAATAGACTAATTATATCAATAAGTGGGTTGATACTAATGCTAAATAGGTTAGGTTGGGTTCAAAAAATAGGTGGGGTCTCTATGGATAGGTAGAGAGATATAAAATGGAATTTGGTTGAGGGTAAGTAAGAGGAAATATCATGTTATTATTTCCTACCATAGTTACCATCACCGGTTAGGGTGATCATCGATGGTTAAGGTGATTATTGGTAGTTGGGTAGCCATCGATGATTGAAGGTGATCGTCGATAGCCAGGGTAACCATCAATGGTTGCTATGGGTTCTGGGTATGTTTAAAAAAGGGTTGAAATGGATGCAACAAGGTGTTGAAGGTTTGTTTGGAGTCAAGGGGTCATAGGTTAATAATTATAAGGGTGTAGTTTAGGTAAAGACCTTAGAAACCAAATAAACAAAACTTGAAATATGAAATGTACCAAGTTTGTTGCTTGATGGTTGATGGTAGACTAAGAAGCAATTTTGTTAGAGTAACAGTAATTTTCTTGAAGAATAATTTTGGTAGAGGTTCAGGTCTTTGTCATGGCTACTAACTTTCTGGAGGAAAGACTTGTAAAGAATTTCTTGATGCTGAAAGCTCCTGATGACTGTTGGTTGAATGGATGATGAATGATGGATAAAAAATTTCACCTCCTACTCCTCTCTTTTATAGGAAAAATAGATGGAGGTGTAGGTTCTAAAAGGGGTGAAACTCATTATACAAATTTAATTCTTGATGCATTAGCTTGTTGCATGAATTAAATTGTGATGTGATTAGGTTTGCACATAGACTGAGTTTGAGTGTTCAGGTGGTAGGGACCTAATCAATGATGTTCAAGGTGACCATCAATGATTAAGGTGGCCATCAATATCGAGGGTCAAAGTTCAAGTGGGGTAAAAAAGGTAGGTTAGTGAGTTAGTTTAGCTAGTTAACTAACTTGACTCAGGGTCATGGTCAAAGGTTATGTAATGGTCTGATTTAGGGGTGCTTCAACATCTAGAACTTGTGTGTGAAGTTTTATAATGTCTACACTTCCATCAACTTTACTATTAAAAAACAAGTTCTCTCCCCTTAATGTAGGTGATTGTCTAGGATAGTTTGACTATCTCTAAGGATTTGACTATATCTAATTGCATTTGGTCCTGACCTCTAATGCTCAAACATTTCAATGGCTCCTTTTTTATGTTTATGGATCAAGACATTTTTCAAAACATTGAAATTCTAAACTCCATCCATATCTCTATTTAAGGCCAATTTCAATACAAGTTATAAGTGACAACATAGAAAGTATGAGCATGTGATTTGGGGTTAACCTTATGAAATAGGTCATGACACTTATAACATTCAAATTCATGATGGATTTATTTCTCACTTTATTTCAAGTCCATTAGCATTTTTAGGTTCTCTTAAAACTCTATGTTCATGTCTACATAGTTAATCATGTAGATGACTCTTTATAGGCATTATTAGCTTAGTTTTCAACTTTGAATGACCTTCAATGCTTGGACATCATTATTAGTTCATGACACCATTAAAAATAACCATCACATTATTTTTTTCTTGGATAACATTCATTGAACATTCGCAATATATATTTTTCTAAGTTGCAGACCTACAGGCTACAGGAGATGAGATGATGGGCAACCTTATGTTTGAATCAGTTGAAAAGTGAAATATGATTGTTAGGACTCAAATATAATTTCCTTATTGGAATCAACATATTAAACATGAAACACAACTTTAAGTTACTTGGAAAAATATACTAATACCTCTCAAATCAACCTGCTATGCAGACATAGAAAACATAGTCCATAAAAGGTAAATGGAAATGTGACCATTTGGGACTTGTATGGAATATATAGTTGATCAAATGCCATGAATAGATTTATAATAGAGTAGAGGGAAATGAATAAACATTTAAATTCATAAAATCACCTAGAAAACTTTGAAACATAGAAAACCTGGTAGTCATCTCAAACTATGCACAATAACCACTTTTCATGCCAAAAGGACATCCACACATTCCACCATGATGAATAAACATGTGTGAGGCATCTACAGAGATATAATAACTCACTCTTATTTATTTCAAGTATCCATGAATTCACATTTTATTTTGGAGTTATACCAAACTCAACTTATGGGTTTTAATCTCTCAAAAAATAATTATATCATATATTAATATACTATATTTCCTTCTTTGCATCAATATATTAAACATGAAGCACAACTTCAGGTTCCTTGGAAAAATATACTAATACCTCTCAATTCAACCTATTATGCAAACATAGTCCATAAAAGGTAAATGGAAATGTGACCATTTGGGACTTTTATGGAATATCCAGTTGATCAAAGGCCATGAATAGATTGAGGAGAGTAGAGGAAAATGAAGACACATTTAAATGTATAAAAGCACTTGGAAAACTCAAAAATATAGAAAACCTATCAGTCATCTCAAACTATGCATAAGAACCACTTTTCATGCCAAGATGACATCCACACATGCCACCATTGATGAATAAACATGTGTGAGGCATCTACAAACATATAAGAACTCGCTCTGATTGGTTTCAAGTAGCCATAAATTCACATTTTATTATGGAGTTATACCAAACTCAATCTATGGGTTTCATACCAAAGGACATCCACACATGCCACCATGATGAATAAACATGTGTGAGGCATCTACAGACATATAAGAACTCACTCTAACTGGTTTTAAATAGCCATGAATTCACATTTTATTCTGGACTTATACCAAACTCAACTTGTGGGTTTTAATCTCTTTTCTTAGTGATTATTCATAAATATAAGAGCACCAATCCAATTACCAATACCACAAATTGTAATCCCATATGGGTCCCAAAATTTATCCAAAATATTATCCCCCAACTCTAACTTTACATCTTATACCATTTGATTGAATTTGGCCTTCACTAGCTTGTGAAGGGGATAATAGAAGAGAGAAGTGATTTTCTACAACTTTTGGATCTGCAAATTTCTTCCAAGCTTTGTTCTAACTTATAGGAGATGAAATGACACCTACTAAATTTCATATGACTTCAAAATGTCCATAAAACTTCTCTAACTCCTCACTATGGCATTGAAATCCAAGAATCTGATTTTTATCTGACATGCTGACAGGTATGGTAGTTAATTAACTAATCCAAATACCTTGGAATGTGTGTGGTGTGGATTTTTTACGTAATTAACTTTTAAAAACACAAATATTAGTTAAAATCACCTTTTCATGCATTTTCAACATCTTAGAGCTAGCAGATGATCCTCAAACTTTACAAAACTTCATGAAATGTTATGAAAAGATGTTTAACACATTAAATGACTTTAATAAACTCCTAATCACATATGACACAACTTGATAATGTATTATTATCCATTACACTCTTATACCACTATATGAACACAACATTAAAGTACCTTAACTTATCCAAACTAACTTTAAACCATGCCAACAAGGTTAAATGAAGACTCTAGGAACCATATAGAGTATGCCATGACCACATCAAAAGACCATGATAAGTTTGCATTTATAGGGGGTGACCATTTTGACTTGGGGTCAAATTTGGTCAACATTCTTGGCAATTCACATGGGTAACATGTCTTCAATGCTAATAAGACTAGTAGCCTTGCATGTATGTTAGGCAATGGAGTCTATAATACTCAGTTTCAGACTTGAACAGACTTTGACCATGACACAAAAAATTGATTGATCTTAAAACACATAAAATAAAGAACAACAAGACACAAAATAAAATAAAAAGACACACACATGTGCTACCAAGCTATTAGGAATTATAAGAACAACTTAAGCAAACTAAACTATATACAAACTAACCTAAAAAGAACTCCTTCCTCTTGGTCAAATGGGAAGCTTGCATAATTTCTTACTCCAATAGATGGAGGGAATGAAGCAAGTTACCTCTTGAGATTTAGTTTTGATGTCTTCATGCTTGCCATTTTCTTTATCATGATCTCCATTACAATAATAAATAAATAAAAACATGTCACCTATGAAGCTAAACTCATCTTATGACCCAATAATATTATCATGATGGTCATTGGTTGTAACTTGACCCAGTGATGCTTCATCTAGGAATGCTTCTTTATCATTCATGGAATCTTGAATGAGATCAAACTTCTTACTAGTTGCAATCTCATCAAGCTCTTTAAGTAGCTTTACATACTCAGCCCCATCTTCATCATTGTCTTCAATGAAAACATATTATTTGATCTCCTTGAGCACATGACCTTAAACCTTTCAAAGACCTTAAAATTCTTGGAGAATCTAAATATGTTTCAACTAATCACCTTTGTTTTATTTCTCTTCAAGAACCAAAACCTCTTCAAACTCATATTCTTAGTCTTTGAGCACTTGATCAACTTCAATTTGTTTATTTTAAGAGTATTCAACTTCAAAGTTGGATGCAACTTACACAGGTTTGGGTGGTATAGGATCTTATTTTGAAACACACCCTCAAAAGGTAAGGCAACTTCATGAGTGTCTTCAACTTGACCAGTAGGAAGTGTAGGCTTTTGAAGGCCTTCAAATTCTTCACAATTTTCATTAAATCTCTACCACAAGTCTTCTTGATCCATGGAGTCAAAAACATCTTCAAACTCAATTAGTTTTTCAAATTCAACCTCTTGATCATGCACATGTGTCTCACCCAACTTAGCTAATGTGATGTCCTTCTTCAAAGCTTCTTCTTCCATGTCTTAATCAAACTTTTCATTAGTAGTTGTAACATCATCAAGGTCTTCACTTTATTCACCCAAGAATATGGATTTGTGTTTGTATTCACTAAGGGGAGTAACTATAGTGAGCTCTTCATTGTAGATACATGAGTCATATTCTTGATCAACTACAAATTTAGTTTGATCTTTTATTATCTCCCATAGTATGGGTTCTCCTTCAAGGATGGATGATGTGGGAGGGTGGTGAACAATTTCATGGGTTTGAGAGGGAGTATGAGGTGTGATGTATGGCTCATTAATGGGTTTGGAAATGAATTTTCTTTAAAATAATCTTGGGGGTATGACAAGTTGGTTTGGGCAATAGAAGAGACATCATCTTCAACAAGGGCTTCACTTTCTTCATACCCTTATTGAGGTTATTCAATATCTACAAGTTGGTTTTTAAATTTTTATTTTCCTACCTCTCAAATATATGTATCACCCATTAGATACATTTCCTTTCCATGTATAGCTATTCATTGATATCATATTAGGTTTTTATTCAACTAACCTCCATAAATTCATCAACTTTTGAACTAAATCTCTCAACCATTATATGAAATAAATAAGGATCACATCAAGCTCTTCATCCCATGTTCTCATATCCTCTTCTTTATCTAGAATACTTGGCATGAATTCCAATAAATATTTGGAAGGGGAAATGTGACTTGGATATGGAATTGGATTAGGAGGAGGAGAGTCTGAGAATGACTATTGTAAGTCATGATAAGGTTGATCAGAATCATAAGGCTAGTAGGAGTCATATTGAGGTTGATAGGAAGACACTTATTGATACTCTTATTGATAGCCTTACTCATAGATTTCTTTATAGGGCTACTCAACAACATCATGATTATATAAGGGGGATTAGACTAACCATAGGGCTTTTATGACTCATAGGGATGATAAATATCTATAGGGCTTTTAAGACACATAATTAGGATCATGGCAAGGTTGGTAGGGAGTTGTATAGTAGAAACTCTCATCATACTGAGCTATCCCACCTTCATTATTAAAATCAAAGCATAAGATATTAGTAAATATTTTTCACAATAAGTTCCTAGGTTGCTAGAACTAGTTGATTGCATTCAGAGTTGTCATTCATGTTTTGTTGAATGCCTCCAAATGCTGATAGGTAGAAAAACACACCAAGAATTCTTCCACTCTTTTGGACCTTGGTCCCATTATGCATGTTAGAACTATTGTCACTCAATTTTTCACTCTTGGAGATGTAGTTAAAGCCTTCTCCAAATTGAGTGGAACATGGGATTACCTCTAGGCCTGTGAGTTGTCTATAACAAAGGTAAACCTCTAGATTGAAGGGCTAGCTCCCTTGGTTTATCTATTGAAGCTAATCACCTATACTACTAGCTCATTTGGATGAAAAAAGAGAGAGAAAACATAAATTAAAATATATTAATGAGGTGATGCACAAGCGAACCAATTATAATTACACTTCAAACACAAGCCTAACCTGTAAATACACTAATCCAAATCTGCCCCTTACATTAATATTTCTCATGGAGATTTGTGAAGTAAACTTAAGCTAGGATGATCCATAAACACCACTAAAAAACTCAAAGTGAATTTTTAAATGTACAGATTATGAATTTCTCAAAATAAAAAAATTATCAAAAATACTCAAAAGAACTTGCAAATTATTTGGCAAAGTATTCTCGATTATCGAATTGGATTAGAATTGTCAAAAAGACTGATATCTTCCATTCACCAATAAAAATAGATTTTGTTTTAAAAATTAAATGTCATAAATTGTCAATTTTTCAAATATTGCATGAGCTCTTGATTAAGTAAAAATCAGAATACTTGAAAATAAAACATGAAATCATGACAAATTACCACATGAAATTGATAATGAAGTTTGGCATTGATTTCCTATGTCCCTGGGTCCACCCAATAGTGAGGACCATTTCTATTAAATTTGTGCAATAAATGGCTTACAAATTATTTGGAAACAATGCACAACTTCCCTTAGGCCTAATCTCTATCCAAGAATTCCACCTTTGCTAATAAACTCAAGCTCTGTCACACGGAATCCTTCCTCAGTCTTCAACCCCTTCTGAATGTGCTTTGGTCCCTTCACTTCAACTATTGGTTTATAAAAAAAAATAACATTCTCTTTCAATTAAAAATAATAACTAAAAGGCTTACCCTATGTATAAAGGTCAGAAATTGGATTAATATCCGCTTGCTAAAGCCATCTTCAAGCTCTTATCTAGCTCTCGGCCTCTTAAAAATAAAACGCAGTCAGATTTCCATGTCCATACAAGTAAAAATTACTCCCTTTTATAACACTTCAACCACCGTGGCTGAATTGGTCAAGGCCTTATCCTTTTAGGCACCAAGTCTCAAGTTCAAAACTATCTTCCTCCATTCTAGGCACCTAGGGATGTGGGCAAGGGCGTCCTTCCTCCATGAGCACACTTTGACCAAGGAATTAGTCCCACATTTGCTGGGAAAAGGTTGTTTTAATGCTTAAAATAGCAAGATTTTTGAAGTTTTCAAATGGAAAGGATTTGGGCGCCAACTTTGGCCGCCACCTAGCTTAGCCCACGCCTAGAAAGGAGGGATGCATATTTTGGTGTTTGTGGCGTGGAGGTTTAGCACCTATTTCCATTTGAAAATTTCTAATATCATGTTCATAAATATAACACCTAACAAAATTTATTTTTCCCCCTATTTATTTTTCATGTTTCAAATGGAGATTGGTCCACTTGGCATTTCTCAATTGTGCCATGTCACTTTTGACACCCCTGTCGCATGATTTCTTCAACTGGCTATATCTTGAGCATTCAGACTCCATTTTTTGAACCACAAAAAGTGCTAGAAATATCTTGACGAGTACTACAATGTGCAAATGATTTGAATTGAATTTGGAAACTTATATTTTTTTCACAAATCGAGAGATCCACCTAGATCATAAGAAGACTAAACACAAGTCATGACATGACACTAGTGAAGATACAACTCACTAAAAATAATGAAAAACTTTATTAGAACACTTAAAGAGACCTAAAATAGACTTTCAAAGCTGAATATGAATGCAAATAAGGATAACATGCCAAGGAAGAGAATCTATCACTTAGTAAGATCAAATAGTTAACAAGCACATTGAAACAACTTGTTAGGTGAATATTTTGTCACCAGCTAACTGATGAGCAAAATAGGTCATTTCAACCACAACATAAGGAGATTGATCAGCCAAATGTGTAGGTTTACCGCATCAAAAGGGGACAAATCTCTCCTCTCATCAAGGGGAGGTTCCCTATAACTATGAGGTACTATATACTATATATATGCTGAAAATAACACTCAGGGGTAGGACAACACCATCCATCTCTCTTTTTTCAGAGATGATGTTCACAGACAAAAGAGAAATCTTGGTGAAATGACAAAAGGCACTTCTCTTCTTTTAGAATTGGTCTATTGCAAACAGCAAGAATTCTTTCTAGTAGTGATAAGTAAATGTAACAAGGTGCAGTAAATAGTAGAATGAGGTGTAGCACAAAGTCTCCACCTCAACTGCCAAAGAGTGAAATATGAAGGACAATGGGGGCACAAAGTCATCCCAAGATCCTTTACACAGAAATAGAAAAATAAACACGCTAAAGACAATTATGGCAACACAAAGTCTCTCCACAATTAGCTTCAGGACACCTTAACGATTACTTCCACTAGTTATGCTTATTTAATTAAATGGACAAGAATGCATTCAAGAATTATTTCCTTAACAACACAAGCTATTCCATCACAAAGTCTGAAAGGTCACTTGCTTTCTCATTCAAATAACAAAATATGATCAACAGTCTGAGCTCAAAGTCTCAATAATGCCTTTGAATTTGGGCAAAGTTTTGCTTCTGATAACAAAAAGATCTCCTTTGCATAAAATAAGAGATTACAATATATAGTGTTCCAAGAAAGACTTGGGTGCTTTGTTTCATGGAATGGCCCATGCTGCATTTAATGCCTTGAATGCATTTTTAGTTATATGGAGGGGTCATGTTGGAATAGGGCATCAGCCTTGACTTTGGTGTATAGAATCATCTCGAATGTCTTCTCCTCAGCATGGGTCATCTAGTCTATTTCCATATATGTACGTGGCTGTCCACTCGCTTTTATTCAAAGGGAGAAAAATAGGCTACACCTTTTAATGTTTTCATGCTCAAATGTCTACTTGGTGGATTGTTCCACCTATTGTAATAACTCCCCTGTAGATATTTTAGTATCTCTTATAGCTTTCCCTCTTTCTTGTTGCAATTTGAGCTCTCAGGCTATCTTCTTACCTTCAGTAGGCTCTTTCAGCTTCTTCAACTATTCATTGAGTTTTGTTCTTTAGGTTTTGTGCCATATTTGAAAATAAATAGGCATTTCATTACCTTGAATTTGACATCTGTGGGGACATCATTGGTTACTAGTCACTTGAACCACATTGAACCTTGAACCTTTGAACTATGAGATTTCATTGGTTCAATGGTTCAACAGTTTGGGTGGTCCTATTAGCTCCTTGGTTCAATCACTTCCTTTCCTCTTCAGTTAAACCTTCTCTTCAAACTTGGAAATTCCTTCAGCTTTCTATCTTTGGAACCCCCCAAAGGGAAGGTGTCCCTTTGGGCCTTGAGAATGGTCCATTTCATGGTCGTTGAGAGTCCCCTACAAGGGTACTTTCCCTTCGGGGTCCTTTGGGTAGCCTTATTCTTCAAATCCTTCAGACAAAATGTCTGAAGGAAATCCTTTAGATATTTTGTCTGAAAGAAATCTTTCCTCTACCTTCGTTGCTTTTTGTCAGGCCTTTCAACATTCCTTCGGACAAAATGTTTGAAGGAATTCCTTCAGACATTTTTTCTGAAGAAATTCATCCTTTGCCTTTTTCTGAAGAAAACCTTACCCTTTCGAACTTCTCTTTAAACTAACTGATTGAACCATTCAATTAAACCAACCAATTGAACCAACAATGGTTCAATAGTTCAATGGTTCAATATTGTGTTCTACTCATTCAATTGACTGCTTGAACCAACCTCTTTGAACAATTCATTTGAACCATTCGATTGAACCAAGCTGATTGAAATCTTCCACTTCCTTTGAAGTCTCTTGAACTTTATTGAACTTGTTGGACCTTTTAACCTTGAACTCCTTTGGATCAAGGTTCAACGGTTCAATGGTTCAATCTTTCTTCTTCAAAGTTTTCTTTTCATTAAGTCTTTCAAAGCCATTAAACTTTGAACTCACCAAAGCAATTAATTCTTTAAGTCTGCTGATGTCATTGAACCTTTAAACCTTTGGAGGTGGGTTTTAATGCTTCAATGGTTCATTCTATTTGTTTAAAGCCTTCCGATGAACCCTTTGGTTGAACCTCGACATTGAACCAACCTTAAAATTGCTTAAGTGTTGGGAACTTATTTCTTTGTGAGAGCTCACATGTTAAAGTTTTTGAACTTGTTGAACCTGCGAGTCTCTTAGCTGAAAAATCTTGAATAATTGGAGAATTGGAGTGCTCAGAACATCTTTTTGAGAAGGGAAGAGAGAATTTTGGCCTGTAGGACCAAAATAGTTGATATGTTGTCCCCAAAAATGAGTGACAGATTTTGGGAACAACACAACTAATGGAGAAGGTAAAATAGACCATTATTTATTTCTCAAAGGTTGAAAATTATCAGTGATTTTCCATACTTAGGTAGAGGATACAAACTTAACAAAAAGTGGATAATATATAACACAAGTGAGAGAGGAGAGAAGAAGGGCATATGAGAGAGAAGATGGACAAGTGTCATGTGAGTTATAACAATAAGAGGAGTTATTTAATTTTCTTAGTAGGTATAGGATGCCATGTGTATCTCCTCTTAAGATGTTCTATGCTTCCATGTGGTATGGGAGTTGAAACATTTGTTTGAGACCTTAACTAGCTTTTTGAAACTTTTCTTCTTCTTGACATGTTGAAGGAAAAGTGGCCTTATTAATGGTCAAATAAATTTATCTTATCTCTTTTATATACTCTTTAAACCTCCTAACTAACCCAAAAAGGTTATCTTTGACACATCACCTCTTTCTCTTGCAAGGTGTCAAGAGGACTCTTCATCCCCTTAGACCTATTTTGCACACAAGAGTCAAAATTTGGTTTTGTCCTCTTCAAATCATCCAAATTTAATTAATGTCTTATCAAAATCATATTTGACCTAAAACAATCCATTATGAGGACTCAAACAATCCCCAACAAGTCATTCTCTACCAAAAGCCCCAAATAGGCCTCATTCCTTATAACCCTAAAATGATACAAACCTCCTTGTGTGGATAAAATTATAAAGTATATTGAGACTCTGAGGGCATATTATAGTACCCATTATGGTCTTACATCTCCATGTTCTATATGATACTTTGAGAATTAGTGGAGATATCTCTTCTTTCCCTTTATCTCTCCTAACTAAGCCTCAATTAAACCTCCCTACCAAGAGAGTTAAAAATGATTCTACAAGCTCCCCACACATTAAAAAACACAAAAAATTGGTTTATTTAATTATAAAACATCCTCCCCATCCTCCATGCCAAATTTTAAGCTCTTACTCATTGTACGGACCTACAAAATAGTAAAAATTGGTCATTTTAGGCCTATTTCATATATTTATGTATATTATTGGACCAAAAAATGGTGTGGAATGATGATCAAGGGATTATTCATCATGTTTTTGGTGGTTTTTAAGTTTTTATGATCAATATGGAGCCATGAAATCTCATTTCTCTCTCATCAGGTCCTTATGGCTCTCTTAGGCAGCCTGGAAGTGCTTTGAACTCTTAATGATACTTCATAAAGTTAGAAGCATTAAACCACTAACCAATTATAAAAATTAGGAGTGAAATAGGGTAGTTAAATTCCCCTAGGATCTCATGGTACCATGCAGCATATGTGATCCTTACCAAGCAAGAGAAACTAGTCTCTCAAGCTAGTATGAGGCATTTTGTGTGGTCTGAGCAATAATGAGGTATGTAGGTGTATTTTTAGAATTTTAATTGATCACACAAAACCTAAATAAGGTCTAATAAATATCCCCTAACTTCTTTCAATATCTTTCCAACTTCCTTATTTCATCAAACCTCTCTATACTTTCATTGCTCTAGGCCTTGGGTTCTTGGGTCAAACTACCTAAGAGACACTAACTGCCTATTTTCACCTTTTCTTTTTCTATCAAGGTCTATGTTCTTTTGGTATTATTTTACAAGTACTTAAACATCCCCTATTGTATCTCAATGTTCATTTCAACTCCTAATTACTCCACTTCACCACTCCTTAGGACCGACTGTCCATTAGGAATGTGTATGTTACTTGAACAAGGTCTATCATGACTATGTACACTTATTATTGAGTCTGAGGTTATTATCACATTTTAATCTCATCCACTTTCCTTTATATTATATCTCTTGAATATTTTTAAATACTTCTCACACCAATAAAAAGTTGTCATATGAAGAAGCATGCATGTGTCATGCAGTTTAGATGAGTAGGCAAAATCTAGGGTCTTGATTGAAACTAAAATTTAAATTTGGAATGGTATCATCATCATTAAATATTTATTCCACCATATTACTCTCTCTTATATCATCATATAGTCCTCTACACACTCTTAAATCAAACAACTACTCCTATGAGCTCAAGCAGGACTGTGTGAGGGTTGTGTATACACAATTAACCTCATGACCCATGTCTCTCTACTCCTTGATTAATACCTTAATGAATTAATTACTTGATAACTCCCTTCAATACTTTAAATCATACACAAACATGTCTCTTAGGTTTTGGAGAGACTTTGATCATCTAAACAGAGACCTACAGGTGACTTTTAGGAAAGTGTGTTGTTCATTTGAGATAGTCTGCAACTTAGGTACTTTAGGATCCTTTTTATAAATCATTGAAGTTTTATAAGCTATCATCATGTTATTTATGTAATTAGATATCCCTCTAAGCCTTGAAATTTATGTTTCCACCAATCCACTGTCTCAAAACCGAATTCAACTGACTATAGGTGTTGATATGAGATTAACTATGTATGCAAGATTGAGCTTGTAGTCTTTTAGGTCTTGTGAACACTCCCAAAATTCTTCATTAGCTTGATATATTCTATTTTTGCCTTCATATCTTATCACTACCTTGAAACCCTTGTACTACATCACTATGATTGTCAAAACGCACTTATCTTAGTTGGTTTTAGGTGTTGACATGAGAATTATGAGTGCACAATTGACTATGTTTTAGGCTCCTTAACCTTATCTTATCACCCCTTAGATTCTTAATGATCTATCAAGTTTAATTTTTATGTCTTCATCCTATAAATTCCCTAAATATTCCAATATTATATCAACTTTATTGTTACAAAGCAAGTTCTCTCCCCTAACTGTAGGTGACTATCTAGGATAGTTTGACTATGTCCAAGGATTTCACTGTGTCTGAATGCATTTGGTCCTGACCTCCAATACTCAAAAATTTCAATGGCTCATTTTTTATGTTGATGGATCAAGACCTTTTTCAAAGCCTTGAAATTCTAAACTCCATCCACATCTTTATTTAAGGCAAAATTCAATATTGGTTGTAGGTGAGAACATAAAATGTTTTAGCATGTATTTGGGGTTAAACTTATCAAATATGTCATGAAACTTATAATTTTAAAACTCATTATGGATGTATTTCTCACTTTATTTCAATTCCATTAACATTTTCAGGTTCTCTTCAAACAATGTGTTACTATCTACATAGTCAATCTTGTAAGTGACTCTTTCTAGGCATTATTAGATTAGTTTTCAACTTTCAATGACCTCAAGTGCTTATATATCCTTATTGGTTCATGACACCATTCAAATTGAACCATAACCTTGTTTCATGCATGGATAACATTAATTGAACATTCATAATATATATATCTCTAAGTTGTAGACCTATAGGCTATAGGAGATGAGATAATGGATAACCTTATGTTTGAAGCATTTGAAAAGTGAAATATGACTATCAATACTCAAAGATCATTTCCTTATTTTAATCAACATATTAAACATGAAACACAACTTCAAGTTACTTGGAAAAATATACTAAATCCTCTCAAATCAACTTGCTATGTAGACATAGAAAACATAGTCCATAAAAGGTAAATGGAAATGACCATTTAGGACTTGTATGGAATATATAGTTGATCAAAGGCCATTAATATATTGATAAGAGAGTATATGGAAATGAATAAAACTTTAAATTCATAAAACCACCTGGAGAACTCATAAACTCAGAAAAACTTCTAGTCATCTCAAACTATGCACAAGAACCACATTTCATGCAAAAAGGACATCCACACGTGTAACCATGATGAATAAACATGTGTGATGCATATATAGACATATTGTAACTCACTCAAATTGGTTTCAAATAGCCATTAATTGGTATTTTATTCTAGATTTACACCAAACTCAACCTCTGGTATTTTAAGCTCTCAAAATATAGTCTGGATTCTTAGTGATTGTTCATAAGTTTAAGAGAAACAATACAATAAACAATGCCACAAATTGGAATCCCATATGGGTCCCAAACTTTGGACAAAATACCATCCCCCAAATCTACCTATACAACTTATACCATCTAATTAAATTTGGCCTTCACTAGCTTGTGAATAAAATGATGGAAGAGAGAAGTGATTTTCTGCAACTTTTAGATCTGCAAATTCCTTCCAAGATTTGTTATAACTTTTAGGAGATGAAAGGAAACCTATACAATTTTTTCACTTGCACATTACTTCAACAAGTTTTTACAACTTCTCTAACTCTTAAATATGGCATTGAAATCCAAGAATCTAATTGTTATCTAATATGCTAACAACTGTGGTAGTTAAGTAACTACTCCAAGGACATTGAAGGTGTGTGGTATGAATTTTTCAATTAGGTAACTTTTAAAAACACAAATATTAGATAAAATCACCTTTTCATGAATTTTCAGCACCTCAGAGCTAGCAAATGATCCTAAAACTTTCCAAAACTTCATGAAATGTTATGAAAAGATGTTTAAAACATGAAATGACTTTAATAAACCCCTAATAACCTATGACACAAATTGACCATGTATTATCTCTCCATGACACTGCTAGACCACTATATGACCACAATATAAAATTACCTTAACTTCTCCAAACTAACCTTAACCATGCTAACAAGGTTAAATAAACACTCTAAGGACTGTAGAGGGTATGATTTGACCACATCATAAGACCATGACAAGTTTTAATTTATAGGGGGTGACTAGTTTGACTTGGGATCAAATTTGGTCAACATTATTTGGATTCATATGGGTAACATGCCTTCAATGATAATAAGACTAGTAGCCTTGCATGTCCATTAGGCAATGGATTCTCTAGTACTCAATTTTAGACTTGAACAAACTTTGTTCATGACATAACAAACTGATTGACTTTTAGAACACACAAAATAAGGAACAACAAGACACAAATCAAGAATAAGACACACATGTGATATCAATCACTTAGGAAACATAAGAATAACTTAAGTAAATTAAACTATATATAAACTAACCTAAAAAGAAATCCTTCCTCCTAGATCAAAGGGGAAGCTTGCACAATTTCTTTCTCGAAGAGATGAAAGAGGGAATGAAGCAAGTTGCCTCTTGAGATTTGGTTTTGATGTCTTCATTCTTGCCACTTTCTTTGGCATAATCTCCATTGCAACAATAATAGCTACAAAAATATCAACTATGAAGGTGAACTCATCTTGTGACCCAGCAATATTATCATGATGTTCCTTGGCTACAACATGACCCAATGATGCTTCATATAGGCATGCTTCTTTTTCATTCATGTAATCTTGAATGAGATCAATCTTCTTACCAATCACAATCCCATTAAGCTCTTTAAGGATCTTTGCATACTCAGCCCCATCTTCATCATTATCTTCAATGAATACATATTATTTAGTCTCCTTGTGTACATGACCTTCAACCTTGAAAATACATTCAAACTCTAGGAGAATATTAATATGTTACTACCAATCACCTTTGTTTTCTTTCTCTTCGGGAACCACAACCTCTTCAAACTCATATTATTGGTTATTGATAACTTGGTCAACTTCAATTTTCTTGATTGAAGATTCTTCAAATTCAAGGTTGGCTGAAACTTACACAAGTTTGGGTTGCATAGGATCTTCTTTTTGAAACACACCTTCAAAAGGTAAGACAACTTCATGAGTGTCTTCAACTTGACCAGTAGGAAGTGTAGGATTTTGAAGGCCTTCAAAATTCTTCACAATTTTCATTGAATCTCTACCATAAGTCTTCTTGATCCATGGAGTCAACAATAGCTTCAACCTCTATTATTTGTTTTGAATTCAACCTCTTGATCATGCATATGAGTCTCACCCAAGTTAGTTGATGTGATGTCCTTTAAAGCTTCTTCTTCTTCTATGTCTTGAATAAAATTTTCATTAGCATTTACAAAATCAAGGTCTTCACTTTATTCACCCAAGAAGATGTATTTGTGTTTGTCTTCACTAAGTTGAGTAACTACAGTGAACTCTTCATCATAGACACTTGAGTCATCTTCTTGATCAACTACAAATTTATCTTGATCTTATTTGCTTATCTCCCATAATATGGGTTTTCCTTCAAGAAGGGATGAGGTGGGAGGGTTTTGAACAAGTTCATGGGTTTGAGAGGGAGTATGAGGTGTGATGTATGGCTCATTAATGGGCTTGTGAATGAAGTTTTCTTGGAAAGACTCTTAGGGGGATGACAAGTTGGTTTGGGCAATAAAAGAGACATCATCTTCAACTTTACTTTTTTCATATCCTTATTAAGGTTCTTCAATAGATACAAGTTGGTTTTTAACATCTTGATTTTCCCACCTCCCTAATCTACTTATCCCCCATTGGATAAATTTCCTTGCCATGTATATCTTCTCCTTGATGTCATATTGGGTTTTTTATTCAACTAACCTCCATACATTTTGTTCATACACTTTTAGTTCTCCTTGTGTCACTAGGGAACAAGGGGAAAGTATAAACTCAATTTAAAGTCCCAGAATGACTTGGGGCTTGAGTTTTTAGTAAAACTATTGCTTGGAATAACACAAATAGTAAATATGCAATCGCCACTTTAAAAGTCTATAGGCAAACCCTAATTTAGGGATAGCAGAAGTTTTGTAGTGACATAATTCCCTACTAATATTTACAAATTGTATCAATGTTTTACAATTAATGCCTAAAATACAAAGTAACAATGGATATATAAAACATGATCTAAACTAAGGTGATTCATATGTAAATCCAAAAGAGGGTAGGGTGGGGTAGAAAATAAATTGTGCTAAGGATGAAATAAGATGCAAATTATGCTAACTTCTAAGGCAAAATATGGGAAACTAACATCTACCAACTCTAGCGTAGTGCTCAAATATGAATAAATCTAATTGAAGATTTTGAGGAGAGGTAATGCATATATCTAACATCATGCATTACATAAAGATAACTCACTTGCAGTAAATTTTGGAGCACATTTAGTTGGTAATGAGGTAAAATAAAGCAAGCTTACTACCAAACCAATTAGCCAAGCATTAAGCTCAAACTAAAAAAATCATATGTGAAATGTAATTACCAGATTAGATTACAAAAATGAAACACTTGGACATCTAAAGCATGAGAAATAAGAAGTCACAATTCCACATAAGACAATGCTCTAGACATATTTTTTAATTCTTTGGTTCTTTATCTCAAATTTTGCAACAAGTGTTTTTATGATTTACAAAATAGGGGGAAGACCCCTATTTATAAGAAAAATGCCTAAGGTGAGTTTGATATGGGCCCACAGATAGTGCCCAATATATAATCAAGTGGCCTAAACTATTACAATACAAAAGAATATTCTATTTTTGAAATATAAGATGTAACAGAACATCCTCATGGAGATAGGCATTGTATACACATAATATTTTTAACTTTTATCAAATACTGATGCTTTACATATTGTAAGAACCCATCGTGACTCAATATCTCTAAGTACATGCCTTAAGGGATGCACCAAGAAAGGGGTGGGTAGACCTTTGGTGCTTTATAAGATTGTTGTCCCTTATTGCCACATTATTTCCAATCCAACTAGTTCCTAAAACCTTTCCCTAAGCTGTTTCTCCTCCCTTGCATATTCCTCTAGTCTTTTCTTCTTTTTATCTTTCTTCTCTTTGTTTATAACCCTTTTTACCTATTCAGTACACTAGGTCAACCTAGTTGACCTAGTATAGTTTAGGGTCACTTTAGCTATTTATGTTTTTTAGCCTTTTGACTGACCTAGCATGGACTTTAGGCATTAGCCTAAAAATATGCTAGGTCGATCGAGTCAACCTAGCATATCCAACATTTATGAATGATTTTTAGGTAAGATACTCCTATATATACAAGGTCATTTTGGTCATTGTTAGGATATGCAATAAAAAGTCATTATTCACTCATGCTTCTTCACAATCTGCTCTTTCACTATTCTACTTGAGGAGTCTTAGCTTAGGTTTCTTATTTAGAGAATCTAGTCTTATGGATACATCTTAGATACTTTGACCTAAGAAAATGATCCTTACAAACCAGAACAACTTATTTCAAATCCCCATTTTCCAAGGGAGATTTTGAATCATGATGGGTTCACATTTAGGTAAGTATATTCTAACTTTGTTCTCCTCTCTTTTAGTAGATAGAAGTAGCAATAGTATTGGCTCAAATAATATTACTCTTCATATTCTATGTATTAGGGTGTTAATCATACTTACTTTATTTAAAATTCCCTATACATATTTGATTACTTTTCATCTAACCCCTCACATTGTGTGACAATATTTGGTGCACACTAGATTAGTTTAAATTCTTGTTATTAGAATAATCTACTTTCTCTTATTTATTATCATAAGTGAAATATCAAATCACAGGACTCTTTTAGGGTTTTTGTGTAATTGTGTTAGACTATAGGCTTTGAAACCCTTCTTAGCATGATATATTGTGACAAGTGATATAATTGATCCTCTAATCAAGTCTATCATATCCCCATATTGGTCATGCTCTTGCTTAACAAGTGTATACCTAATCGGAAGTGTAGGTGTGCTATATCTTATCTGACCTAGGATTAATTCATGTACATCATGCAATTTTGATTGCATACATTCTAGTGAACCCAATATGAATATTATCCCACCACTAGTTGGATTATCTTCATTGTTCCATTTTTTATCTCTTTTTTGTTAGTATTTGCTTTCAATTTGGCTTCACTTTCATTACATTCAGGTTAACTTGACGTGAATAAAATCCTTTCAAGATTTGTTCACTTTTACCTCATTTATTTCATTATTTTTGTCATCATTTTGTCACTTATTTATTACCTATTTACTTTTTCTCCATCATCACGAATCCAACGCATTTTAAAGTTTATAAAATGGATGAGTATAACTAAAGATATAGGCAAAATAAAATACCTATATCTGTCTAATGTACTAGGTCAACCCTATTGACCTAGTATCTTTTTCAGTGTCTATTTATTATACTAGGTCAACCTAGTCAACCTAGTACTATCTATAGACTCTTTTGATTCTTTTTTAGCCTTTGTACACTATAGTGGATCAACCTAGTTGACCTAGTAGAGTTTTATAGTCCTTATTTCTATGCAAGGTCAATTGGGTCGACCTAGTATAGTTTTCTACCTTCTTTGCTTTCCAACTTAGATTTTTGCATTCTATATATGTTTGACTTAGTTTTCTATCTACTTAACCTCGTTCTGTGTCTCTATTTTTCATTCTTCTTACTTAACACTCTTTTTCTTTCCTCAAGCATCATATCCCGCATTAGAATCTTCTTGGACAACTTGAATCTATTTAGAAACTCTATGGGGTTATCTTTTTTTCTTATGCTTTCCTATCTCTTCTTCCTCTTTTTAGCTATTGGGACATCTTGAAATGCCAATCCACACATTACTCAAGCCTTTGGGGCATATTGTGATGCTCACCTACATATCATTTTACATTTTGGGGCATCTTACGATGCCCATCCCTACATCCACTTACCCTTTGGGCCATCTTGTGATGCCCACTCTTATTCTCCATTACATGCTACCAAAATAATTCATCTCCAAGAAACCTTCTGAGATACATAGGCTTGTCTTTCACATGCTCATCACTGATATAATCATTAATGTAGGATATGTTTCCTTCGTATCATGTTTTCTATCTATATCTATCTAACTATTTTTGCATGTTACTTACACATGGGTCTCTCCTTCTATAGTAGTTCCCTCTTGTTCACAAACCTTTAGTCCTCCCTTTTTGGTCTTTTGGTTTCTTGATATACCATAGTCTTCATTTTATCTTATTTTCTCATTCTCCTTATGTTTACCAATTTTTATTTGGTGCCCCTTGGGGTTTTATTTTGTGATTTGCTTTATAAGACTATGGATAGGACCCAACATCACTCACAAAACAACCATATTTTACTTATTTTCCTTCTCTTGTTATTGCTTTCCAATGTTGTTTTGGAATCCTTTGGGTTTTTCTTTTTTGAGGTGTTTTGTACAAAGGCTCCCTCACATTGCTTTTTTTTCTTGCTTATTATCACTCTCATGGGTCTTTATTTTATGGGTTGATTTATAAGACCATGGATAGAACCTGGCCCTCCTCATAAAATTACCATTATTTTCATGTTCTTGATCCTTGTTCTTGAACTTTTGCTTTTGACTCTTTTTCTAGATATAAATTGCATAACAACATATGTTAGCATGTTTTCCTCCATTTCCCTATTTCTTATGATAAGTAATCACAACTTTACTATCATTGTATCCTTATTTTTTCCCTTTGTCACATTTTTTTATAATTTGAAGCAAATTAAATTATTCCATGTGTTATTCCTCTTGATTTCCCCCTTTATTTCATCTCCACATTAGATAAAACAAGGTCGAAGTCAAGATAGCACTTTTATTTCACCTAGATTTATGAGACTCTTAGACCCCATGCTCTTTGAAGATTCTCTCTCTTAGAAACCTTGTCCCAAGTTTTCAAATGAAAGTCATCTTTAACACCCATGTTTGGTCTTCCAAATCTATATGGAGGAGGAATATAAAAAAACCATCAAAAGAAAGTTAAAAGATAAATCATTTAAAATAAAAGGCAATGATATGTAAAAGGCAACATACAAATCTCAAAAGTCAAAAATCACACCAAAAGACATGATTACAAGCACATATTCTATCTCCAATCTAAGCTCAAACTCTACAGTCAGCTTCACATAGAGACAAAGTCCTTTGAGGTGCAGTAGGCTAGTAGATTAGAATAGGGGAATTTAAAAAAATCTATGGTGCTACCTACTTTGTCACATAAGTACCCAATCTTCTCAGTAGATTGACATATCTATAAGGGGTCCTAAAGAATGGGGAACACATCATGGGGAGGTAGGTCCATTTTAATTTTCATTCATATAGCCTTCATGGGATGATCTATATACTCCATTTTTTGACCTAAGACTTATGTAGCTAAGAGAAGTTCTTTAGAGTCCCTAATGTTGACAGTCCTCTTGTTTTGACAAACCTAATTTGAGTGTCTTGACTTTGATAAAGAGTTTATCTACCTTGGTTTTGCCTTCATTCTCCTCTTCACCCATTTTATCTCCCCCCTTCATATCCAAATTATGATTTCAAATTTGTTTTCCCTCTTCTTTAAATTCCTTCTTCTTCATTTCTTAAAAACATGCTAGCACTACTTTGTTTCATCTTTATCTATCTTTAGACACAAAACAACATGTTTGAGTAACTTTGGATCTATTATTCACTTCATTTTACATTTTTTAGGTTTATTTTACTTTCCTTTTCCCATTTATCATGATTTTGTTATCCTACTATCGTGAACACCTGAGTTCATACCCTTTTTCCATTGTTGATTGAGATATGGATTGTTACTACTCACTCATCAATGTTGTTTTCCCTTTTATGCACCTTTTTCCATTTTTGAGTGAGATATGGATTGTTACTACTCACTCATCAATGTTGTTTTACCATTGACTTGTCTTGTTTATCATTTATTTTAAACATGTATCCTTGGTTTGAATTGGTGAGTTTGCTTTTTCTTACTTGAGGTTTACTTGTTTGAGTTTTTTTGGTCTTTAGTAGCCTTGGCTTTTTGGTTACCCGATTTACTCTTGTTTGAATTGGTCATTTAGTCTAACATAACACTTATTACCCAACTTTCCAAATTTCCCAAGTACGTCTTAGCCTCATATCATGTGTTATCTTGTCCTTTCTTGTTTTTGTTTGTTTTTTCTCCTTAGTTTTATATTTTTGGGTTTGTTGAAAGTAGTCTCTATGCCCTACACAATCAAAACTAAAAACATAGATGATAATAATCTCACGATAAAAGGTAAGTCAAGGTACACATTGTATTTACTTTTCAATTATTTAATTTTTAGTTAGTTTCCCTTTTTGTCATTTTATTTTAGTTATTTTATACTTTTAAAATACTATAGCTTTTTTTTAGCATCAACATTATGTGTGTCCTTATGTTCTTTCTCGAAGCACCATCCCCTATGACACTTTAGTGGCATGTGATGAGTTTTGAGTGGGGCATATGTATACACATAATATTTTTAAATTTTATCAAATAATGATGCTTGACATCTTGCAAGAACCCATCATGACTCAATCTCTCTAAGTGCATGCCTTAAGGGGTGCACCAGGAAAGGAGTGGGTAGACCTTTTGCGCTTCATAGGATTTTTGTCCCTTATCACCACGTTATTTCCAATCCAACTAGTTCCTAAAACCTTTCCTTAAGTTGTTTCTCCTCCCTTACATATTCCTCTAGTATTTTCCTCTTATATTTCTTCTCCTTGCTTGGCACCCTTTTTACCTATTTAGTATACTAAGTCAACCTAATATAGTTTAGGGTCGCTTTAGTTATTTCGGTTTGTTATCCTTGTAGCCGCCTTAGCACAAACTTTAGGCATTAGCCTAAAAATGTGCTAGGTTGATCAAGTTGACCAAGCATAGTCAAGATGTCCGAATGATTTTTGGGTGAGATACTCCTATATATACAAGGTCATTACAGTCATTATTAGGATATGCAATAAAGAGTTATTATTCACTTACACTTCTTCACAATCTACTCTTCCACAATTCTACTTGAGGAGTCTTAGCTTAGGTTTCTTATTTGGATAATCTAGTCTTATGGATAGGTCTTGGATGTTTTGGCCTAACAAAGTGATCCTTAAGAACCATAACAACCTCTTACAAAGACTGGCCAAGGGAGAGATTGAATCATGATGGGTTAACATTTAGGTAAGTATATTCTAACTTTGTTCTCCTCTCTTTTAGTAGATAGAAGTAGCATAAGTGTTGGCTCAAATAATATTACTCTTCATATTCTATGTATTAGGGTGTTACTCATACTCAATTTATTTGAAGTTCCCTATACATATTTGATTGATTTGCATCTAACACCTCACATTGTGTCAAAAGCTTTGGTGCACACTACATTAGTTTGCTTTCTTGTTATTATAATAGTTTACTTTCTCTTGTTTATTAACATAAGTGAAATATCAAATCATAGGACTCTTTTAGGGTTATTGTGTGATTGTGTTAGACTGTAGGCTTTGAAACCCTTCCTAGCATGATATGTTGTGATAAGTGATATAAGTGATCTCCTAATTGGGTCTAGTAGACCCCCATATTGTTCATTTTCCCACTTAAAAAGTGTATATCCAATTAGAAGTGTAGGTGTGATCTATTTTATCTGATCTAGGATCAATTCATGTACATCATGAAATTTTGCTTGTATATAGAAGCTATTACTAGACCACTTTTTTTTTTTTTTTGTTGTCTTTGCTTCCTTTCATTCTCCTCCTGAGTCCATATTTTTGTGTAGGATTGATAATCTTTGTCAATCTAAGAAATGTCTAGGATCATAGGCCTAAATAGGTCTAGTATGTCCTGGATCAATTTTCTATGCTCCGTGAGTATGGGTCTGAGGGCTTTTTCTATCACCTCTGCCTTTTGTAACCTTTGATTAGAAAATCCTATAATGTCAATTACTTCTACTGTTGACTTGGAACTCACCACTTCCTACTATAATATAGCAATGAAAACATTCTTCTATGATTTGAATTATAGCTTGTCCATGATGGAGCCATCTAGTTTGGTCACCTTGGTGATCATGACATCCTTCAACAAGTGTACAATTTTGAATTCAATCTTCTTAAAGGATGTGTTTGCATCCTTGATCTTGTCAAACCATGTCTTCAAGATCCTCTTTCTGTTCATGAGGATGTTTTTCACTAACACCATATCATTGGGAGGCAACACTTTCAAGTCAAGGAAATTATTACTTCTTAGTATCCTTATCAAGTTTGTCAACTTAGTGTCATAATAGATGAGACTTTGATCCAGTTTAGTGACCCCTTTTGATTTTTGAATTCCATCTACCTGTCTCTTCTTCATAACCTTGTAGAGGTTGAAGACATTAATTATAGCATTGATTATTGAGATCAATGTTCCTTTAAACATAGTGGGTAGTGTTTTTTCCTTTAGTCTCTTTATTTCCTATTACATCCCCTATATAATGGCAATAGTTGATTTAGCCTATACCTAAATTGAGGATATAGGATCCTCCTCATGTTCTTTAACTTCTCCAGGGGATACCTTCCTCTTATTAGTTAGAGTGAAGAGGGGTTTTTCACTTTCATAAATTACAATTGAGCTCGACTATGATTTCTCTACTTGCCTTCTAACTACTCTTTTCATTGTCCTAGTGGATGCATTGAATCTCATTCTAATCTGAGGTGTTGAGGAGGACACCTAAGTCCTCCCTTGACTTATTATTTGTACCATATCTCTCACCCAATTTGGGGTGGTTGATTGAGTATGGGGAGGTTGTAAAAGGAGTGCCTGGGAAGAAAAAGATAGATCAAAAGTAGGGATATACAATTGAGATGGGTCCAATTGACCCAATGAATCAAACAATGTTTTGGCTAGGCCCATGTCTAAAATGAATGAGGGTAATGTTTGGGGCCTGATCATTCTTGATATTATGGTCGGGTGAGGTGGTTGTCACCAGGTGAAAGATGAATAAATGGGTCTTAATAGCTTGGTGGGTAAAATGGATCCAAGGGTAAGGGATGCACTTGTAGTAGATGTTTGAGATGGAGTGGATTTCATATCTTGACTAGTCACAGTGCTTTGGGAGCTAAGTAGAGTTAGAAAGTTTGTAGTGACATGGGATATGAATGTTGGAATAGTGCCTCCAAAGGAGGTAGTGGTGGGGGATGTGAAGATGGGCTTGGTATGGGTAGTAGTAGTAGTAGGGGTAGTTATAAACATGCTAACAAATGGAGATAAAGGTAGAGGCACATCACTTAAGGAATTTGGGAGGCTATAAAAGGGGATGTTGCTCTACTTATCCCAACTCTAGGGGACTTCCTTTTTATACAGACTTTCTCAACCATCTTCCCTATCAATGCTTATAATTATTCCAATGAAATCTTAGTAACATCTGGATCTGATTGATCCAAGTCCTTTGGGGTTACATCTTCAATAGATGTAGATGAAATTATAGGTGCTTGTAAAATGCTAGGTTGGTCACTTGATTCTCATTGCTTGAAGCTCAAAGGTAAATCTTGCCCCCTTGGGATAACCAAAAGTAGGGGTTTTCAAGGTTTGTTCCTTACCAGATGAGTGTCATCTTCCTCTTCTTTTTCTCCATCCTCTTCATAAACTATATTAAACATACCTCTATGAGCTGGTGGAGGTTGAGGTCTAGCTATATCTTCCTTCATATTCTCCCAATCCAATCTAATCTCAAGTGGTATGTTCTTATTCACATATCTCCTTAGGGCTTCATCATCATGTAAATCATCAAGGTATATCCAGTCATGTACCTCATCTTGATGTTGGTACTCTACAACTAAATCTCTCTTGAATTTAGTGAGGTGTTTGGAGATGACTTGATTGAGGGCCCACATCCTACATTCATCTTTGGGCAAGAGATATGAATATCTATGCCTCACTAATTTGTAAACTACACTGATAAACTCAAAGTGAAGTTTAAAACTATGGATTTTGAATTTCTCAAACTTAACAAATTCTTGAAATACTCAAAAGAACTTGAAAAATTATTTGGCAAATAAGAGTTCTTGGTTATCGAATTGGATTGGAACCATCACCAGACTTTTCAATTTCATTCACCAAGAAAGTAGTTTTTGTTTTAAATTAAATGTCATAAATTGTCAATTTTTAAAATTTGCATATGTTCATGATTAATTAAAAATAAAAAAACTGAATTTAAATCATGTAATAAAAGACAAATTACCATCTGACATTGATAATGGAGTTTGGCATCTCTTGCCTACATCTCCAAGTCCGCCCAATAATGAGGACCATTTCTATTAAATTTGTGCAATAAATGGCTTACAAATTCTTTGACATGTTGAATAACTTCCCTTAGGTCTGATCTCTATTCAATAATTCCACCTATGCTAATAAAATCAAGCTTGGCAACATGGGATCCTTCCTTAGTCTTCAACCCCTTTCAAAGGTGCACTAGTCCCTGTACTTAACTATTGGTCTATCTAAAATAATAATTTGAGCTTATCATTTTAATTACAAAACATAATTAAAAAGGATTACCTACTATGTACTAGGTCAGATAATGGATTACAATCCATTTGTTAGCTTTATCCAAGCTTCCATCTAGCTCTCGACCTATAAAATAATATTACACAGTCAGCTAAATGCTTAAATTCAAATACAAGATCATAATTTTTATATTGTTTGGGAACCCTTAGCTCAAGTGGTCAAGGCCTATCCCTTTTGCATAATAGGTGTAGGGTTCAAGTCATCAGCCTCCTTATTAGGTGCTTGGCTTATCCTTTTAATCCCACATTTGTAAAATCATGATGACTTTGTGACTTTAAAAAGGATGGAAGCTTCCATGCACAATGCCAACACCCCTTTAGTGGGCTCGAGGCACCAAAATTATCTTAATTCATACCAGCTTAGTATGACTGTAAGTGTGATGTCCCCTTCTCACATTCCACGTGGCATGCATTTTGGTCTCCAAAGATGGCATAAGACTTGGCATTTCTCATAGTTTATGACGTGGTTGGTTGGAAGATAATCACAAGCTGTATGGACTCAGATGAGGCATGCATTTAACACAGTCTCCAAAGTTAGCACATATTCTCAATCTTGACTTGGTAAGGTAGTTGGATGGCCATGGCAAGTTGGTTCTCCCATGTGGTGTAATGGGGTTTGCTTGGTAATAATGAATTACCAAAGCAATATTACAAAGCTTTAAAACATACAATTGATTTGTCCCACCTACATCTGATGGGCACAAAAGATAGGTTTAAAATCAAAATCAAATGAATTTCATTGTGAGATGGAGGCCAAGGCACCCCTCCTTA
The DNA here is from genome assembly GCA_037957365.1 of Torreya grandis. NCBI lineage: Eukaryota > Viridiplantae > Streptophyta > Pinopsida > Cupressales > Taxaceae > Torreya > Torreya grandis. Next base: position 1,413,706 of record JARHVA010003222.1, read on the forward strand.
ATCAAGTGTGTCGACCCTTGTTAAGGGCCCCCAACGAGCCAATAACGGGGCCCATAGTTCTCTATATGACCATCTGTCAAATACCGAATGCTGAAACCAAACTAAAACACCAACCAAATTTTTTGCATGAATGTACAAAACTAATTGCCACATGTCAATGGATGATTAGTCCACTTGTCACATGCAAATTGTGACACCTCCTTATTCTCCCTATCATAAAATAACTTCAATGGCCTATAACTTGGGCATTCAGACTCCATTTTATGATCCAAAAGAAGCATTAGAAATATCTCAACAAGCTCTATACTATGCAATTAGTTTCATCACAACTTGGGGCCTTTTTCTAAACTAAACTCCGGATCACACCTCCCTACAAAAGAGGCTTTTGGTCTCCAAAAGTCTACTATCTCCTAAAAAATTGATAACTAGTCTACTGCATCACATCAAATAGAACCCAATCATAGCAAGAGATAAACATTGGAAAAATAAATGATTCACATCTCAACTAAAAATGCCTACAACATGGAATGAGAAGATAAATCTGTAATTACCAATAAACTGATCACAACATACCAAAATTGTCTACCCATGTCACATCATGTAAAGTGATGAATTGTCAAATAATTGAAACAATTCCCAATGTAACTGTAAAACAAGTTCGTTAATGCCGACAACATATAATAAATGTTGTAGACATGTTGCAATACAATGCCCTAGTATGTGACTTACAATGCTAAGCAAATGCAAACAACAAAAAGTGTATATTGCCTAACATCCAAACATGCCCATAGGGTCTTACAATGTATCTATACATCCATGTGCCAAAAATAGATACATTCTTAAAATAGCAGTCAAATATGAGACAAGTGTTGTAAGGAAATTAACTCAACCTACAACATGCATTTGGCTATTATCTCCAACTGATCAAATGAGTTCAAGTCCTACAGACAACTCACTCAGCATAAATAGGAGATTCCAAAACATAGAGCTATTCACCATAAGGTGAGAATTGAAATACTTCGAATGATAAACCCATCTCAAAGTGTTCTCACATGCTCTACTAATGCATCATCAAAGATTATTCTTTCCCTTAACAGAATTATTAACAATGCTTTGCAAAATAAATGCATTATAAATCCACTTAATCAAATTTTCTACCTAGTTAACTTGATTTACTTAATGGATTCATGAACATCATTATGGATGGATTTAACTTCATTGACCTTATTAACAGGTTTATAAATCATCTTAGTTTTATCATGTCTAGAATGAGAAGATGATTGAATTTTAAAACAATGATCAATCTGATGTCCACTCATATGACAATGAGTGCATACAACCTTCTTAGGTGAGGTCTCCCTTTTACCTCTTCTCGCTTTGCCATGATGAGAGTGGTCTTTAACACCTACAATCTGCTTAAGTAAATCATGTCTCTTCCACAAAAATGCAACACTGTGGTTATGCATCCCACAAAAAGTGCATGGAAATGATTTCATCATCTTCTGAATGTTAAATCCAAATTTCTTAAACATAAAAAGTGGATCATAAGATTTAGTGCTAACTCTAGTGTAGGAACTAGGAGGTGGAATCTCAATACCTCTTCTACATGTTCTCTTACATTGCACATGCTCTACTAGTGTCCTCAGACCTTTGCTATCAGAAGCTTGTCTTCCTTTAGCCATGGAGGAAGTTTCTCCAATTTCTACCTGCTCACTAGTGTAACCTAAACCTGCATGAAGAGATTTATGCTTTACTTGTATTGGGTTAGTAATTCCTTGGCCATCTCAACCAAGACCTCTTCCATTAAAGCCCATTTTCATCAATAATTTGGATCCCATACCCTTAGTGTGTTTTTCAAAACTACCAAAAGCATCATTACTTGAATCTGAATTTGAATGGAAAGAAGAAGATGAATTACTTGGTGAATAACTTACAGTGCATTCAATCATAGTCTCTACATTTAAAGTAGAAGTTAGTGCCTTCTTTGGTTCACCACACTGCAATTTGATCAAGAGCTCATCCTTAGATTTAAGCTCTAATTTCAAATGGGTAATATCCTCATCCAAGGAGTAAAATCAAGCTCTTAGGAAAGCATTCTCTTCCAGGATCTATTGGTTATATGCTTCAATCTCATCAAGCTTGGCTTTATGTGACAATTTGCCCATGGTTCTTGCAAACACACCAATTCCACAACTACACACTGCAATCTAATCAAGTCATACTGATAACCAATAAACTAAAAGTAACTATCAAATCATAATCAGAAGCTATCCTTGCTTTCTAACTACTTTGATACCAATTTAATCCATAAACTACACTGATAAACTCAAAGTGAAGTTTAAAACTATGGATTTTGAATTTCTCAAACTTAACAAACTCTTGAAATACTCAAAAGAACTTGCAAAATTGTTTGGCAAATAAGAGTTCTCGATTATCGAATTGGATTGGAACCATCACCAGACTTTTCACTTTCATTCACCAATAAACCAGTTTTTGTTTTAAATTAAATGTCATAAATTGTCAATTTTTAAAACTTACATATGTTCATGATTTATTAAAAATCAGAAAACTGAATTTAAATCATGTAATAAAAGACAAATTACCATTTGACATTGATAATGGAGTTTGGCATCTCTTGCCTACGTCTCCAAGTCTGCCCAATAGTGAGGACCATTTCTATTAAATTTATGCAACAAATGGCTTATAAATTCTTTGAAATGTTGCATAACTTCCCTTGGGTCTGATTTCTATTCAATAATTCCAACTATGCTAATAAAATCAAGCTTGGCAACATGGAATCCTTCCTTAGTCTTCAACCCCTTCCAAAGGTGCACTAGTCCTTGTACTTAACTATTGGTCTATCTAAAATAATAATTTGAACTTCTCATTTTAATTACAAAACATAATTAAAAAGGATTACTTACTATGTACCAGGTCAGATAATGGATTACAATCCATTTTCTAGCTTTATCTAAGCTTCTATCTAGCTCTTAACCTATAAAATAATATTACACAGTCAGCTAAATGCTTAAATTCAAATACAAGTTCATAATTTTTATATTGTTTGTGAACCCTTAGCTCAAGTGGTCAAGGCCTATCCCTTTTGCATAATAGGTGCAGGGTTCAAGTCATCAGCCTCCTTATTAGGTGCTTGGATTATCCTTTTAATCCCACATTTGTAAAATAATGATGACTTTATGACTTTAAAAAGGCTGGCATCTTCCATGTACAATGTCGATGCCCTTTTGGTGGGTTTGAGGTGCCAAACTTAGCTTAATTCATACCAATTTAGTATGGGTAAGTGTGATGTCCCCTTCTCACGTTCTACATGGCATGTATTTTGGTCTTGAAAGTTGGTATAAGACTTGGCATTTCTCATGGTTTATGACATGGTTAGTTGGAAGATAATCATGAGTTGTATGGACTTAGATGAGGCACGCATTTTTCACATTCTCCAAAGTTGGCATATATTCAGGAGCTTGACTCGGCAAGGTAGTTGGATGGCTATGGTAAGTTGGTTCTCCCATGTGGTGTAATGGGTTTTGCTTGGTAATAATAAATTATAATGAATTACAAAAGCAATATTAAAAATATTTAAAACATACAATTAATTTGTCCCACATGCACCTAATGGGCACAAAAGATAGGTTTAAAAGCATAATCAAATGCATTGCATTATGAGATGGAGGCCAAGGCACCCCTCCTTAATCAAGTGTGATGACCCTCGTTGAGGGCCCCCATCGAGCCAATATCAGGCACCACAATTCTCCATATGATCACCTATCAAAGACTGGAGGCTAAAACCAAACCAAAACACCAACCAAATTTTTTGCATGAATGTACAAAACTGATTGCCACATGTCAACGACTAATTAGTCCACTTGTCACATGCAAATTATGACACCTCCTTATTTTCCCTGTCATAAAATAACTTTAGTGGCATATAACTTGGGCATTTAGACTCCATTTTATGATTCGAAAGAAGCACTGGAAAGCTCTCAATGAGCTCTACACTGTGTAATTAGTTTCATCATGACTTGGGACCTTTTTCTGAACTAAACTCTAGATCACTCACTGCTACTAGTATATCTTACCATCGCTTCATCTTAACTCTCCCTAACTGATGGAAAGCCTTGTGTGGGGGAGTCTTCTTCTTCCTCTTGAAGAGGCCATCAATCCCATCGATCATTCACTATGCTATTTATTCTTCAAAAAATTTCAATGACATGTACTTGGGTAACCTAAGGGGAGCTATCATGACTCCCTCTACCCAAATGACTATATAATCAGGATAGAGCTAATAGTTGCATATACCTCTCAATGTTTATCTAACTTCAGATGGCACCCTCTACATCAAACATTATATGATTGACATGTGGACATGGGGATGAAAATCCTCTATAATTACCTTAATATGATACCAAAAATGTTGCATATGCATCACTAAAAATGACTGGGGCACAACCTCACCTCTTGAAGGATTCCATGTGTCTAGCCTTAGTTGTGCAGTTGCACAAATTAAATCCAATAGATATATCATCATATATAATGGTGCTTCATTCCTAAATGTATCTTTCATGGTTGTAGCCAAATTGATACTAATGACATCTCTAAGGGAGGGGATATATTGATCCTCCATGATTAGTTTTAATATTGGGATGGTGTTAATATCCACATATCTATGTGGGTATTACCAAATATCCTATTCAATAGTACAAAGACAATCTGGACCCCCTTTCTGATTTTGTGGATTGGGATGTTCCCTTGGTCATCCATGAACACCACCCCTTTTGGTTTCATCACCATTTGGCTAAGACTACATTTGGCTTGTGTGCCTCATACCAACCTTCAATAACACTCTAGTTGTTGTCAAGTTTTGGCAAGGTTAGGTCATAATACTTATTAAAACGGGGCCCAATAATGAAGGAAATGGGAATCGCTTGGTGCATGGACTTAATTAGTCCATTTTCACATCTCTTAATTCTAGAGATGTCATATACCAGGTCTACACAAGGTATTACGTCAAGTTTCACTGTGACTTTGTGGAGACTAGCAACTTGCATTACTAGGACATCAAAGGCAAGATAAATAACATGGGGCATGGTTTCAGAATCATCTAGATCCTTGGCTCCTTCAATATTATGGTGAACATTACTATAATGTTTATCCTCTAAATCTATAGCTTATGGGATAAATTATGTATCCTTAAAAACTACTAAATTGAAAACTAAAATAAGAAATCATTATTAACATAGGTGGTGCCTTTACTAGAGGTGGAGGATCCTACTCATGACATTTTGTAGTTTTTTTGGGGGATAATTGAAATTCCTTCATGCTTCTCTACAACTCTTAGAGCTCTTAATAATGGTGGTCCTAGTACAAATCATGAAGAGTTCAAGCTTTGTTGAACTTGGAATGTAGAGAGTGAAGAGGGTGAATACTTAGGGCTTTGAATGCAAGTGTAGGTGATAATGATCAAGTTGTAGCCTTTTGAAGATTGCCTTGGTTAATACAAGGTTGGATGGCAATTCTAGTTCATGTCACATTAATGGCAAGCTCATCACCTTTGTATTCAAATATTAGCACTAATTTTCTTTGATTTGCCATCAATTTTAGCTATAAAGCTATGGATTTCCACCTATTGACATGTGGCATGTCACATTAGCTCTAATTAGATGCTCATGAGGCTAAAATGTGACTAACCCACTTAGTTGGCTCATATCTAGACATGTGGTACTTTATGATTAGCCTTAGGTGCTCTAGATATGGCTCTATGTGTAAACTCACTTATTTGGTGCCATGTGGCATCCTTTGATTTTTCAGTGAGATCTAAGGAGTGCCCTATAATTTGATTGGCTATGGGAGTGCTACTTGTCACTCTCTCATGCAATAGGACCTTGCTTGGATAAGTGGCTCTCTCACAGGCCATCTTAATTTTGCCTAGACATGCATTCTTTTTTATTACTCTTGGGATCCTTATGACAGTTGTAGGCAACTCTGTATTAATCATATGGCTTAGATGGAGCCATGCATCACTCTTGTAAGCAATCTATTGATCTTGGGTGTCGTTGTGTAGAGATGACACATGTCATCATCTTATGGGTCTAGTGGGGTATGTTTTATCATCTCTTAAGTCTAGAAAGGACATGCATCATCTTGACAAGCTCTTATAGGAGTCCTTTGGATTGTTAGATAGGAAAAGCATGACTATGACATGCATCCTTTAGAGGGACATGCATCATTTTTGAAAGTGGCCTTGGATAGCTATATAACAATGAGATTTGGTTCAGATGATCCACATACTTCTATGTATCGATCTTGAAAGGCTCTTATGGGTATTGGATATGACAGCTCAGGAGCTTCCACATTAATCTAAAGTTCATTCGAAGGAAATATGTGGCATATTGAAAGTATATTTATTTGTGAGCGGGACATGTAGCACCATCTCTTAAACTATTATAATGTTTAGGGTCATGTGGTAGCTTGGATTTAAATCAACTTGCTTGGAAGAAATAAGATCTTGACATGTAACCTGTAGGTTTAAACTCCAATGGCTAGTTGAAATGCAAGCTCTCGAGATGATGCCACATGGTTAAACATGCACCGTTGATCCTTCTAGACTCATTGTCCCCAATCTTCAATACAGATCATTGATCAAAATTTGTACATGAGGATTCACACCATCGATCTTGACCTATGACTTTGACTTGTTGACTTTGGGAACCATTCGTGTACCGTTGATGCCCTATAGATTCATGTGAGAAGCTTAAGTTAGTCCTAGGAAATGTCATACACCTATCATAAGATTAATAAAATAAGGTTAAATCAAGACTTGGTAAATAAATGCTTTGAACAATATATAAGGTTAGCCCAATGGAATAAATTGAAACATGATGAGTCCATACCGATGGAGGGAAAAAATGAAACATTTTTAGCAAGGCTTATTCGCACATTTGAAATCAATTCATGGTTAATAAATCATTGAAAATTGGAGAAATTTCAAATCAACTTGCAATAATCCAAACATTTCTAAGTGTTAATCCATATAGCAATATGAACATTGAACTGATAATTATCAAGAAGTATTAAATTATATTTTCTATGCAACCAAATAACTTATCAAAATTGATACTTAGGCATTATGTAAGATTAAAATTAAAGGGTCACCATTCTAGGGATAGGGGAAGTTGAGTATTAAAAAATGGCAACCTCTATGGGGAAATAATGCAAAATGTTAGAATCCAGATCTGTTGCTAAAAGATGAATCAAAATTTAGTCCCCTTATTATGATTTTTAGTTATATCAAAGTTGATTTTTAGAACTAATGAAAGCTCATGAGCTGGAAATAGATTTTAAATCTAGTAGACATACATACTATGTGTGTGCTTTGCAGTTCTTTGATGATTGATACTGGGTTCAAACATGTTAATCTTTTAGGCTTCAAAACATTAAGATATGTAATGATCTAAGCATTCTTTTAGATTTAAGTAATAACAATGCTTTATTTAATTATGGATGGCTAGGCATTGCTCTGCTGCCAACCAAGCATCCATAACCCTGGTAGAGATACCTTTGGCTCCACTCTAGGCCTTGATATACTGCCAGCCAGGCATCCATAGCCTCAGTAGAGATTAATTAAATAACCATTCATGGAACATGAAGTAGTTTATGATTTCACTTCATTGGTGTATCTTTTTTTTGTGTGTTCATAAATTAGGATGGTTAGGAACCAAAATTAGCCAAGTGTAAGGATTGTGTCAAAACATTGTCTTAATGTTATTCACTTTTGGATATCAAGTTCTACCTTGGCCATTCATTTAGTGAATATAACTATCAATATGATGGTCTACATAGGTTCAAACTCTTGTTCAAGTAAATGTTCAGTCAACTTAACTATAGTACAACATCAAAATACCTTAAAATCTTTATATGGAAACTAATTTTTTATTAAACCCACCCATATTATCTAAATTAAAACAATGCTAGGGGTTCTTGAGCTTTGGACAACTAATAATAATAATAAACAATCCCTCCTCCACATTTGGGATTGGGTTAACACATGTTGAGCCAAAAGAATTCTTGTCCATGGGACTTATTGCTATGTTATAGCACACAACAAGAAACAAACAAACAAAAGTAAGGAAGGACAAAACAAGGAAACAAAGTAGGAAAGCATGAAAATAAACAAAAGGAAAGAAAAACAAGAAAGCAAACTAAACTATCCCTACCTGCTCTAAATCTAAACAAGTCTTACTCTTTTTGTGAAATTTGGGACATAGTAGTAGAGAAGCAATACTTCATGTATTACCCATTGACAGGCAAGGTGAGGTCCTTTCTTTGTAGGTATTTGAGTCTGAATGTGTTCTCACTGAGGATATCTACTACATAGTAGGGTCTAATCTAGAGGGGAGTGAACTTATCATGAAATCCTTTTTTCTCATGGGCCTTATCCCACAATATGACTAAGTATAAAATTTTGAATGATTTCACCGTAGATATCTTATCAAAAAATCTTTTTACGACATCTTGATGTTTGCTAAAGTTTTTCAAGGCTTCATCTCTTACATCTTCCATGTGGATGATGCTTAGGATCTGGTACTATATTATCTCATCATCTTCCATATACTCAACCATCAACTCATAAGTAGGTAGATTCAACATGATGGGAAATATATACTATTATCCATAAACTAGTTGTAATGTGGATGCCTTGAGAGCTTGCTTATATCTAGTTTTGTCTTCCCATAGAGTAAACTTTAGTAAAGACTACCAATCTCTTGGCTTCTTTTCGGTAGACCTCTTGATAGCACTCATCAATTTCTTGTTGGTTGACTCTACTAATATTTTACCTTGGGGGTAGTATTTTGATGCTAACTTGATGATTATCTGGTTATCTTATGCCCATTCAGTGAACTCAGCAGATGCAAAGGCTGGGCCATTATTACACACTAGAGACAGAGGTGTCCCAAAGCGAGTAGTAATGTTCTCTTCTAGGAACTTCATAACATTGGTTGTTCTATTATTCTTAGCGGCTACTTCATCCCACTCAGTATAATAATTAGTGGTTGTGAGTATAAAATTGTGTCTCATATAAGAGTTTGGATTGATAACTCCTACAAAGTTGAGGCCCCATTATGTGAATGTCTTGGCCTCAATTACTGGTTGTAAAGGCATGGCTGCCTTTAACTCTCTTCGGTCAAATACTTGACATTGATGGTAACTTCATACATGGTCATGTACATCTTTGAACATAGTTGGCTAATAATAGCCAGTCCTCAATAACTTATGTGTGGTGGTGCACCCAAAAGGGTGACCACTCCCCAATATTTTATGGAAATTTCCCATGATCTCTGTTGCTTCAGTTCTAGAAACATACCTTAGGTAGATTCCTTCATAGTTCTTTCCATATAGGATCCCTCTTTTGATCATCAAGTGTGATGATATTATCTTGAGGGTTCTCTTTTTTTCTCTCTTCAGGTGTGAGGAGCATGCCCTATGGAACAATTAATGAATGATATCTTTGTACTAATCTCCATTAGGTACTTGGTTTTCTTATACTTGTAAAATGTCAATATGCAGATTAGTGTTTGCAATGAGTTGGATAAGACCTTTCCCCCTTACTAATTTATAATATTTAATCTAGAAGTCATATTCTTGAAGCTTAGTCATCCACTTCCCTCTTTCTTTCACCAAGTTCAATATGTCCTAACATCAGCTTGACAGTGGGGTCAGATACTATGGCATGTGTCTTGTTTCATAAGATGTAGTGTCTTAATTTATTTATAGCCTTCACCAGTACATAATCTTGTTTATCAAGAATAGTATAATTCAACTCTACATTCTTCAGAATGGTGCTCATGAAGGCAATGGGGTGCTCTTTGTCTTACTCTTTTTGTGCTAAAACAACAACAATAGTGTGGTCAAAAGCAAAGGAATACAGGTAGAAATATTTATTAAAATCAAGACTTATCAAGATAGGGGCTTGAAAAATAGCATCCTTGATGTCTTGGAAAGCCTTCTTCAATTTAGGGGTCCATTCTATCTTTTCATCCTTCTTTATCATAGCATTGAGTGGCCTCACTATTTTTGCAAAACTAGAAATAAACTTTCTCATGAAGTTAATTTTGCCAAAGAAATATTTCAATTCCTTTTTAATATTTGGAATGTCCACTTTTGAAATTTCATTGATTTTATCAAGTTCAATGGTCATACCTTTTTGGGTGATCACATGTCCAAATAACTTACCTTCAATCACACAAAAGATACTCTACTTGGGGTTTAGGGAAATGCCATACCATCTGCACCTCTCCAACACTCATTCTAAATGCATGATATGATCTTCCCTAGTTTTAGAAAACATAGTTAGATCATCCATGTAAATGATAATGCATTTACCTATCAGTTCATGAAATGTGTGGTCCATCGCTCACTGAAAAGTTACTCCTACATTGATAAGTCTAATTGGCATCCATTTGTAAGCAAATGTGCCCCACTTGGTTATAAAGGAAATATTTATTCTATCATTTTTGTTTACCAAGACTTGGTTGTAGCTTGAAAATCCATCCAAAAATGACATCGTTCTAGATCCACTTACCAATTATATGACTTCTTCCAGAGATGGCAAAGGGTAATTATCCTTCTTAGAATATCTATTCAAGTTTCAAAAATCAACACAAAGTTTGATCTCTCCATTTTTATTCTGAACAGGCACAAGGTTGGAAACCCATGTTAAGTGCCTTAGAGGAAAAATTATCCTGGCATCAATCAATTTCTTCACTTCTTTTTAAATTAATGGTTTCAACATCAGATTTACTGGTCTTTGCCTCTATCTAAAAGGGTTTTAGGTTTACTTCAATGGGATAGTGTGAGTGATCACACTAGTATCAAAGATTTTTATATCATCTTATGACCATGTGATAACATCCTTGAATTTGGTCAAGAGGGTTGATACTTTCTTCAATTTTTCATCGATGCAAACAAGACCAATGTTAACGGTTTGCTCATTTATATGATTTCCCAAGTTCACTTGATTGTAGTTTTTCTTGCCTACTTTGGGTTACTTAGTCTTAGTTTCATGCTTGTCTGGGTCAAACATTCTCTCCAGGGAGATCATACCTTTAGGAATTCGATTCTTCTTAAGATATATCACTCCATCTTTATTATCTTTAGAGATATCTTCAGGACTTTCATCTTTCTCATCAATGATATGAGACATGAATACACCAACATTTCATAGGAAGTCAACTATCTATTGATCATAATCAAAGACTTGGATGTGATTGATGTTTTCTAGCATGGAGTAACATGAGATGATCTCCATATGAATTCTTGTAGGTTCATGGCTTCTAGTGGCATGAAGTTTGTTTCTACTAAATCCAGAGCTTTTGTTAGTTGGTTTTGTTCCCTAGGCATTGACACAATGTTGAATGTATCAAAGTATTCAATTGAATCCCATGCTAGAAATTTATACTTTCTTAAACAAGAAAATTTTCACTGATATCTACTTCTAATTTGATTCACAAATAGTTTACAATCACCATAAACTATCATTTATTTAACCTCATGTTTAATTGTAAAATGAAGTCCTAAAACAAGGTCTACATATTCAACTAAATTATTAGTGCAAGGAAACTGTAGCCTATAAGAATCAAGATACTCTTTGCCTTCAAGATTTATTAAGATAATTTTTATGCTTAAGATTTTATTGGCCCATAAATCATCTAAGTGTAATGTACATGGACTTTTGTCCTCCTTTTCAACCTCACTATCACCTAAAACAATGTTAGTGGTTTCTAAAGTATAAACATCCAAGTCAGAGGATTGGTAGTTTACCTTTTGCATTCTTGGCATTGTATTTTGTAATCATGTATTTCATTTTGGGCTCTCGATCTATCCTGATCTGATTTGGGATCTCTCGCTAAGGTAACCACATGTGAGAGCAATCTATGGACATGTATCCAATTAAGAATTTAGTCTAGTCTTGACTGAATAGCAATCCATATGCCTTAGGTATATTAATGACCTAAATGTTAATGAACTATTGTATTCTAGGCTCATGAGCTATTTGTATATGGATATTTAATAATTCACCAATTACCTTTACCCTTGACTTATATAACTATACTACCAGTGTTTTGGACTTGACTAGATTTAGCCCCGATTTCTCACAAATTCCTAGAGGCATAATATTAATAGAATCACCGAAATCAAAAAAACAATTATGCAAGTTTTCACCAAATATTCTAATAGTTAAAAACAATGGTGGAACTTCATGTTTGCTTTTATACAGTACCATGTTCGCATGAGCTTGCTTAGCCTTGCTAGATCTTGGCTTCTCATTCAATGATTTCAACAACAAATCGCATTGTTTAGTGATTTGTGTGAGCTTGTGTAATTTTATATTCACCTTGATCTTCTTCATGTCCTCAATGATATTGTATTTACCCTTTGATGCTATGTAGGGGGGTCTCCATTATTGGTTGACTCTCTTTACCTTTGGGGTGAGGTAGGTTATTGTCTATCCTACCATTAGGTGGTGTATCAGGCTTGTTAGGTGGGGTGGAAGTTATTAGAGGTGGTTTCTGACCTTGACTCCTTAAGGCATAGTTGTTTCTTTGGTACTATTGAAATGCATGTACCTCTTCAACATTGTCTTTAGGTTCATTCTCATCTTGGCTTGGAAAGTCATAAGTCTCCACCATGAGGATGGATTTTGGTTCTCTAGAGGCATCATTAGAGTTATCATAGCTCTTAGCATTATTTTAATCAACGAGATTCATGCTGAACCCCTCCATTTGGCTCTAGATAGCTTCAAAAGCATGTAAAAACTCAATATAGTCTAGTCTTTATGTCTAGCAGTTTTATGTAATCAACACCAATTAGGCAAGGCCATCTCATAGATGTTTATCTCAAGGAGTTTACTCAAGGGAGCCTCACTATTGTTATTAGACCTATTGAAAGGCCTATTATATTTTTAGAAATTTCAATTCTTATTATAAATCTTAACATTTTTTTCTCATCTGCTTCTTGACATCTAGGAAATCATTAGTAAGCTTTTGGATAGTCCTTTGAATGGAGTCTAAATCTCCGTTTGGAGGTTCTAGGATATTAGTCTAGGTTGTGGCTTAGACGTTGGTATTGTTCACAAGTACCATTGTCTGATTATTTTTTAGATGATCCCTAGCATTTGTTTGGTTAAAGAATCTAAGTTTTTGATTGGGTGAAACATGATTCAAACACAACTGATGGAGGACCAATAACTCATTTAATGCAAACTAGTTTTGGTTCATGTTTGGAATGACATTCAAAGTGGGCATGGTAGGATCAAAGTTGGGAATGGTAAAAGTAAGATGTCCTTAGGGATGCATTTCCTCATCTATTTGAATTAATTCAAAATAATCTAAGGGAAATGTGTCAATGCCTATGACCCTTCTTAGGAAGATAATTGTCATAGGATCTAAAGCATGCTTGTATATTTCCAAAGCTAATCCATCAATAGGCTTATATGGTGGGGTCATCACGCTGTAAATATTTTGCAACCTAGCATTGAATGTCTTGATTGGCTCTTTTGGGTTCCTTTTTAAGGTGGTAAACTTTTGGTATGCAACTCTTGGCTAACTACCCTTCCAAACTAAGCAATGGTCATTAAATTGATTTCAACCTATGATGGAATCTTTAGCCAAATTAAGGAACCAATCATAAATTACATCTCTAAAAGTGAAGGGGAAAAGGTGACAAGCCATGTCTTCATTGATGACATTAAATAATCTTAAGGATGCCTTGAAGGACTTGATATGTTCTTTGGTGGTTACTCTACCAGTGGGGGTAAAGAGAGCCAGGTACTTCTTGGGGGTTTTAGGTAAATAATGTATAACTCCAAGGATGTTAATGGATGAAATAACTAACCATGCCATGACTAGCACAAGGGATTGAAAATTCTGGTTTGATGGAGATTTAAGCTTAGTCTTAGACCTTTTTTACCTACTTTTGTTTGCTTTGGCCTTCCTATGGGTTTCTAGAGATGCTAAAGGGGTTATAGGCTTAGACCAATATTTGGTTCAAATCCTAGGCAACTCCAGGATGTAGAATGGATGCTAAGATAAAAGGAATATAAATATAAACTCCACAAGTGATAATTAGCATAGAGATCAAAGAACCAAACATAGGAAAGCCTAGATCAGCTATCTTTGCCTTGATCTTTGAAGATCTGAGATCAGAAACCTCAAAATAGTGAAAACCTGCAAAAACACTTGTTAGCTTTGCACTAAAACCTATAAATATCAATGTTAAACTAACATTCCAAAGTAAATCTATGTTTATTCATCCATCAGAAAGTGTTAGAGTGATTCAATATGCCTTAATGCACAAATTTATGCAAAGATTTGCTCAAATCCAAATGTAATAGAGCCGTTAAGATCTTAAGCACCTGAATTCAATATGGGCAATGTATTAGAGAATGATCTTTGCATGAATATCTCAATTCTTTGACCAATTACACCAAAATTTTCAAAGATGATCAAAATAACTCTAATATCTACAAATAATAGGGTATTTCACCTACGTTTGCATGAGTTTAAGCTAAGATCTAGATTATTTTACCAAATTTACATAAATGAACATAATTTGATGAAGTCTTTAAAGAATGCAAAGATTTATGTAAAGAATGTAAATCCTTAGTGTTATTTAATCATATTCACATACTTTGAAACAATCAAGCATGTATAAAATGAAGTGCATCAAAATTCAACAAAGATGTATGAAAATTATTGCATGACCCTCCTTTTAGTGCTAGATTTTCCCTCCCTATTGATGCACTTTTAGTGCTCCTTGTGTCACTAGGGAACAAGGGAAAAGTAGAAACTCAATTTAAAGTCTTGTAATGACTTGGGGCTTGAGTTGTTAGTACAAATATTTCTTGGAATAACATAAATAGTAGAGATGTAGTCACCACTTTAAAAGTCTATAGGTAGTCCCTGCTGTAGGGATAGCAGAAGTTGTGTAGTGAGACAATTTCCTACTAATCTTTGCAAATTGTATTAATGTTTTCCAATTAATGCCCAAAATACAAATTAATAATGGATATATGCAATGTGATCTAAACTAAGGTGATTCATATGTAGATATAAAAGAGGGTAGGGTAAGGTAGAAAAGAAATTGTGATGAGGATGAAATAAGATGCCAATTCTACTAATTTCTAAGGAAAAATATAAGAAACTAACATCTACCAGTTCTAGCATAGTACTCAAATATGAATAAATGTAGGTTAGGATTTTGAGGTGAGTTAATGTATATATCTAATAGCATGCATTTCATAAATATAACTCACTTGTAGTAAATTATAGAGCACATTTAGTTATTAATGAGGTAAAATAGAGAAAGCGTACTACCAAAACAGTCGGCCTAGCATTAAGCTCAAACTAACAACTGCATATGTGAAATGTAATTTCCAAATTAGATTTCAAAAATAAAACACTCAGACATCTAAATCATGAGAAATCAAAAGTCACAAAACCACATAAGAGAATGTTCCACACAAACTTTTGAATTCTTTGGTTCTTTACCTTAAATTTTGCAACAAGTGTTTTTCTAATTTACAAATTAGGGGGATGACCCCTATTTATAGGAAAAATGCCTAAGGTTAGTTCGAGATGGGCCCACAAATGGTGCCCAGTATACAATCAAGTGGCCTAAACTATTACAATACAAAATAATATTATATATTTAAAATATAAGATGTAACAGAATGTCCTTATGGAGTTGGAGGTTGTTACTAGCCTGCTTGTTATTATTGTCTCTACTTCATTTCATTATCATCCTAAGTCCACACTTCTATGCAAGCTTGATAATATTTGACAATTTGGGCAAAGTCTAGGATCATAGGCCTAAATAGGCCTAGTATGTCCTAGATCAATTTGCCATATGCTATGAGTATGGGTCTGAAGGCTTCTTCTATCACCTCTGATTTTTGCAACCTTTGATTAGCAAATGTTACAATTTAAATTATTTTTGATATTGACTTGGCACTCACCACATCATACTATAATCAATCAATGAATACCTTCAACTATGATTTGAATTATAACTCATCCATGAAGGAGCCATATACTTTGGTCACCTTGGTGATCATGGCATCCTTCAGCAAGTGTGCAATTATGAATTTAATCTTCTCAAAGGATGTGTTTTCATCCTTGAGCTTGTCAAACCATGTCCTCAAGATCCTCGTTTTGTTCATGAGGATGGTTTGTGTTGGTACTATATCCTCAGGAGGAAACACTTTTAAGTTAGGGAACTTATTTTTTACTACCCTTACCAAGTTTGACAACTTGGTATCATAATGGACAAGACTTTGGTCCAATTTAGTGACACCTTTTGCTTGTTGGCTTCCATCTACCTATCTCTTCTTTATACCCTTGTAGAGGTTGAAGACATTAATTATAGCATTGATTATTGATATCAATGTGCCTTCAGGCACAGTGGGTAGTGTTTATTGCTTTAGTCTTTTTATTTCCTATTACATCCCCTGCATAATGGCAATAGTCAATTCAACCTATGCCTATATTAAGGTTATAGGATCCTCCTCATATTCTTGGACTTCTCTAGGGGTTGACTTTCTCTTCTTAGTTAGAGTGAAGATGGATTATTCATTTTCATAAATTATAGTTGAGCTCGACTGTGGTTGTTCTACTTGATTTTTGGTTACTCTTTTCATTATCTTAGTAGATGCATCAAATCTCATTCCAATCTGAGGTGTTGAGGAGGATGCTTAAGTCCTCCCTTGCCTTATTTTTTTCACCATATCTCTCACCCAATATGAGCTAGTTGATTGAGTAGGGGGAGGTGTTGGGGTTCTATATTGTATCCTAACTGAGCAAGGGGATTGTTCAAGTCCTCTACTTAAATATAGACCAACATAGTGTTAGGAACCCATGGAAGAACCATTGATTACCAAGAAACTAAACATGTCGAATTAAACCAAAATCACAAGTAACTAGAATTTAGAAACAACACAGGATATGAGTGACAATACCCAATTGTATTAATACTCTTCCAGAAAAGAATTACAACAAAGAGATGCCACACTCTTCCACCTTATAGGTTTGCCACACCAAGTGTTCAGTAATTCACCTTCAAGAGCTCACTCTCTCAATTACGGTCCCAACACACAACTCAAACACAGAGTTGGTGTTCACCTCCAACCAGTCAGTATCACTACTGTTGGTACACAAGTGCTCCACGTACTCCACAAGTGCTCCATGCACTCCAAGTACTCAACGTACTTCAAGTAGATCTCCCATGAACTTGCAATAACTTGCAACTAATATGATCTTAATTTGGAAGGAACTACCTTGCCTTCCTCTTTGCTCTCCAACTGAGTACACATCGTACTCCAAGTAGATCCTGCTTGATCTTGCTACCTATTGTGTTGCTGTCACCTTGATCCTGTTGCCACCTACAGATCAACCTAGTTTTGCACACCTGCAAACCTAGACCTTGCACACACATACACCTGTAGATCAATGATCTTACTTACCATGTAGATCTCCAAACATGGCCTTGCACACCTGTTGACCAAGATCCTACATACATGAAGAATCCTTCTGATTCTCCAAACCAACACCCACACTTGGCACTGTGGCACTAGGAGGAACACACCATGCTCTCTTCTCACACAGAAGGAGCTAATATTTGCTCTCTTACTCTCTAGCACAAATTACAATACAGCCCATGAGTCTATTATATATATCTCATGCAAACAATAATTAGACATCTAATTACAATAATTAGATATGCAGTTCAAGACTAAAATTAGCCTTCTTCATGTAAACAATCGGTTCTTTAATGAACTGTCTATGGAACTCACAGTTTGGAACCGCACAGGCGACTGATGTCGGTCCCTGTCTGCCTGGGGGTGACCAACATCGGCTGATATCTAACCATCATCGATAGCTTCATGTCTCCACCTGACCGACATCGGTTGGCCTGACTGACGCCGATGACTGTGACACTCAGCACCCTCCTCCAATGTCTACATCAGTGAAGCTTTTAGCTCCACAACCTAACAATCTCCCACTTGGAGATAAACAGTTGCACTGTACTTGTACTTATACCCCATCTAATCTATTTCCTGGCTTGTATCCCTCTTCAAGATCAATCTTGAAGACCACCCACCACACAACCTGTGGTGCACCTCCTGTCATCCAAGTAACTTGCCACATCCAAACCTACAAACCCATGTAGTGAAGTCCTGACCCTGCATAGCATGTATACCTGCTGCTGGTCCCTCTCAAATACCTGAGAACTCACTTCCTTGAATTGGCTCCTAACTCTCTGACAGCTCCCACTGCTGGGGAAAAATTAGGTCTATACCAGACCTCATATGATTTTAGACACTGAACTGTCCAGCCCTTGGTGTCCTCTAGTTTTGCATCTTGCATATTGAACCTCGCTAACACCTGATTCACATCAGCTCCCACTGGAGAGAAAATCAACCTATGATCTTCCATGTCTCTCATGCCAAAAAATTTCACTACTCTAAATTCCTCATGACATGCCACTAAACTAGCCTTACCCTTAGCTCAGCAAAACCCTATATGTCTGAACCTGCTAGCTAGCATACCATCCACATACAGTAACAAGATAATGTTGCAATCATCATCCACCTGGTAAGACAAACACAATGGTTACACTGACATTGACTAAAGCCCTACTTTGTCATCCACCTGTCAAACCCTGTACCACTATCCTACAGCTTCTTCAAGACCATATGACCTGGCCTTCCGTCTCACGTATCCATTCTCTCTATTCTTTAACTAAGGTATCCATTCATCTTTCAGTGCTTTCTTTTGGCTGGCAACCCTACCAAATCTATCATTTGGTTCTGCATCCTATTCATGCCATGCTCCCACTGTTTCCTAGATCCTTCCTACTCTGAAGTGAGCAACGAGTATAAAGAAGAGGAATAATGAATTTGAGGCTTACTTACCACTTTCAGTCCTCCATATGGGCATTTGAGACTCCTTGATAGCTTACTATCTGCCCAAAATCCGTTACGGTGACTGACCTCAATCACTACACAATCTGCATCCAACTAACGTCAGTTCCATACGACTATCCTTTTTGCCAACACCAATTTCCTGACCAATGTCGGTCTTATCTAGTCACTGATGTTAGTTCCCTGATCGACGCTGGCAGCCACCCTGCCCGACACCACTGGCTCTAGTCTGCACATGATCGACATCGGTACCTATTTGTTCGACGTCGGTTCCCCTTGACTGACACCGATAACTATGTTCACCTGTGAGTGATGACTTTTTACCCATGAGCTCTCCATGGATCAAAACCCTATCCAAACCACTCTGCTCAAAGTTACTCAGTCCCATCCACTGATCTCTGTCCATCATCTCCTCCAGAAACACCAAGGCTTTTCAGTTCTTAAGTCTGTCAAAGACATCTGACATCCTCTTAAGAACATGCATCTCCTTCTTGCTCATGTGACCAAGCCTACAAAGCCACGTATTTGTAACAGAAGAAGAATCAGTAATATAAGCAAATAGATAAAGAGTACTTGTTTTCTTACCACACGCTAATTCAAGTGTATCCACTGTGAGAGTTCTTGTGCATCTCTCATCACCCAACTTTCTTGAATAAATTAGCCACATCTTCAAGACTGGGACCTGCATGACCTCCTTCAACACCCATGTGTTGGCCACCTACAATTTCAACTTCACTTCCCCTTTGCCAATTCTTTGGCAAGGCACACTAGCCCCTAAATAAATCTTTCCAAAGTCTCCAAAGACCTTAACATGGAAAAATACTCTATTTCAGACTACATGGAAAGAGGCAACAGAATCCATAAAACAAGATTCTACTTTATCCAAGAAACATCCCAGAGCATTCTGTGCAACAACACCTGCAACATCTACTTCTTCAGTTCCTTCATGTTGATCTCCCACCAACCAGCAATATTTCTTTACCTACTCTTTCTTTCCATAACACCGTAATTGACCATTCGTGCTTTTCAATTCCTCCATTCTTAGCTTATTTTCTTCTGCCATTGTTATACTTCCACTCAATCAAAAACCCCTGAGAGTGACTTGTAATCAAACACAAAACTTACTCCCTGCAACCTTAGCTTTGATACCAACTGTTAGGAACCCATGGAAACACCATTGATTACCAAGCAACTAAACATGCAAAATTAAACTAGAATCACAAGTAACTAAAATTCAAAAACAACACAGAATATCAGAGACAATACCCAATTGTATTAATACTCTTCCAAAAAAGAATTACAACAAAGAGATGCCACACTCTTCCACCTTACAGGTTTGCCACACCAAGTGTTTAGTAATTCACCTTCAAGAGCTCACTCTCTCAATTACGGTCCCAACACACAACTCAAACATAGAGTTGGTGTTCACCTCCAACCAGTTAGTATCACTACTACCAGTACACAAGTGCTCCACGCACTCCAAGTACCCAACGTACTCCAAGTAGATCTCCCATGAACTTGCAACAACCTGTAACTCAAATGATCTTACTTTGGAAGGAACTACCTTGCCTTCCTCTTTGCTCTCCAACTAAGTACACACCGTACTCCAAGTAGATCCTACCTAATCTTGCTACCTATTGTGTTGTTGTCACCTTGATCCTGCTGCCACTTGTAGATCAACCTGGTTCTGCACACCTACAAACCTAAACCTTGCACACACATACACCTGCAGATCAATGATCTTACTTACCATGTAGATCTCCAAACATGGCCTTGCACACCTGCTAACCAAGATCCTACATACATGAAGAATCCTTTTGATTCTCCAAACCAGCACCCACACTTGGCACTGTGGCACTAGGAGGAACACACCATGCTCTCTTCTCATACAGAAGGAGCTAATATTTTCTCTCTTACTCTCTAGCACAAATTACAATACAGCCCATGAGTCTATTATATAGATCTCATGCAAACAATAATTAGACATCTAATTACAATAATTAGATCTACAGCTCAAGACTAAAATTATCCTTCTTCATGCAAACAACTGGTTCATTAACGAACTATCCGTGGAACTCGTAGTTTAGAACTACACAGGTGACCAACATCGGTCCCTATCTGTCTGGGGGTGACCAACGTCGGCCGATATCTGACCATCATCGGCAGCTTCGTGTCTCCACCTGACCGATGTCAGTTGGCCTGACTGACGCTGACAACTGTGACACTCAGCACCCTCCTCCAATGGCTGCATCTATGAAGCTTTTAGCTCCACAACCTAACAATCTCCCACTTGGAGATAAATAGCTACACTGTACATGTACCTATACCCCATCTAATCTATTTATTGGCTTGTATCTCTCTTCAAGATTAGTCTTAAAGACCACCCACCACACAACCTATGGTGTACCTCCTGTCATCCAAGTAACTTGCCACATCTAAACCTACAAACCCATGTAGTGAAGTCTTAACCCTGTATAGCATGTATACCTACTGCTGGTCCCTCTCAAATACCTAAGAACTCACTTCCCCGAATTGGCTCCTAACACTCTGACAGCTCCCACTGTTGGGGAAAACTCAAGTCTATACCAGACCTCATGTGATTTTAGACACTGAACTATCCAGCCTTTGGTGTGCTCTGGTTCGACATCCTCTGTATTGAACCTCGCTAACACCTGATTCACATCAGCTCCCACTGGAGACAAAATCAACCTATGATCTTCCATGTCTCTCATGCCAAAAAAATTTGCTACTCCAAATTCCTCATGACATGCCACTGAACTAACCTTACCCTTAGCTCAGCAAAACCCTATATGTCTGAACCTGCTAGCTAGCATACCATCCACATACAGTAACAAGATAATGTTGCAATCATCATCCACCTGGTAAGACAAACACAATGGTTAAACTAACATTAACTAAAGCCCTGCTTTGTCATCCACCTATCAAACCCTGTACCACTGTCCTATAGCTTCCTCAAGACCATATGACCTAGCCTTTCATCTCACGTATCCATTCTCTCTATTATTTAACTAAGGTATCCATTCGTCTTTCAATGCTTTCTTTTAGCTGGCAACCCTACCAAATTTGCCATTTGGTTCTACATCCTATTCATGCCATGCTCCCACTATTTCCTGGATCCTTCCTACTCTGAAGTGAGCAATGAGTATAAAGAAGAAGAACAATGAATTTGAGGCTTACTTACCACTTTCAGTCCTCCATATGGGTGTTTGAGACTCCTTGATAGCTTGTTATCTGCCCAAAATCTATTACAGTGACCGACCTCAGTCACCACACAATCTACATCTGACCGATGTCAGTTCCATGTGACTGTCCTTTCTGCTGATACTAATTTCTTGACTGACATCGATCTTACCTGGTCACCAACGTCAGTTCCCTAACCAATGCTGGTAGCCACCCTACCCGACACCACCAGCTCTGGTCTGCACATGACCGACATCGGTACCTGTCTGTTCGACATCGATTCCCCTTGACTGACGTTGGTAACTATGTTCGCCTGTGAGTGATGAATTTTTACCCGTGAGCTCTCCATGGATCAAAACCCTATCCAAATTGCTCTGCTTAGAGTTACTCAGTCCCATCCGCTAATCTCTGTCCATCATCTCCTCCAAAAACACCAAGGCTTTCTAGTTCTTAAGTTTGTCAAAGACATCTGACTTCCTCTTAAGAACATGCATCTCCTTCTTGCTCATGTGACCAAGCCTCTAAAGCCACGTCTTCACAACAGAAGAAGAATCAATAATATAAGCAAGTAGATAAAGAGTACCTACTTTCTTACCACACACTAATTCAAGTGTATCCACTGTGAGAGTTCTTGTGCATCTCTCATCACCCAACTTTCTTGAAGAAATTAGCCACATCTTCAAGACCGAGACCTGCATGACCTCCTTCAACACCCATGTGTTGGCCGCTTGCAATTTCAACTTCACTTCCCCTTTGCCAATTCTTTGGCAAGGCACACCAGCCTCTAAATAAATCTTTCCAAAGTCTCTAAAGACCTTAACATGGAAAAATACTCTATTTTAGACTGCATGGAAAGAGGCAACAGAATCTATAAAACAAGATTCTACTTTATCCAAGAAACATCCCAGAGCATCTTGTGCAACAACACCTACAACATCTGCTTCTTCAGTTCCTTCATGTTGATCTCCCACCAACCAACAATATTTCTTTACCTGCTCTTTCTTTCCATAACACCGTAATTGACCATTCGTACTTTTCAATTCCTCCATTCTTAGCTTACTTTCTTTTGCCATTGCTATACTACCACTCAATCAAAAACCCCTAAGAGTGACCTGTAATCAAACACAAAACCTGCTTCCTACAACCTTAGCTCTGATACCAACTGTTAGGAACCCACGGAAGCACCATTGATTACCAAGTAACTAAACATGTGGAATTAAACCAGAATCACAAGTAACTATAATTTAGAAATAACACATAATATGAGAAACAATACCCAATTGTATTAATACTCTTCCAGAAAAGAATTACAATAAAGAGATGCCACACTCTTCCACCTTACAGGTTTGCCACACCAAGTGTTTAGTAATTCACCTTCAAGAGCTCACTCTCTCAATTACGGTCCCAACACACAACTCAAACACAGAGTTGGTGTTCACCTCCAACTAGTCAGTATCACTACTGCCAGTACACAAGTGCTCCATGCACTCCACAAGTGATCCACGCACTCTAAGTACCCAATGTACTCCAAGTAGATCTCCCATGAACTTACAACAACCTGCAACTCAAATGATCTTACTTTGGAAGGAACTACCTTGCCTTCCTCTTTGCTCTCCAACTGAGTACACACCGTACTCCAAGTAGATCCTGCTTGATCTTGCTACCTATTGTGTTGCTGTCACCTTGATCCTACTGCCACCTGTAGATCAACTTGGTTCTGCACACACTGCAAACCTAGACCTTGCACACACATACACCTGCAGATCAATGATCTTACTTACCATGTAGATCTCCAAACGTGGCCTTGCACACCGCTGACCAAGATCCTACATACATGAAGAATCCTTTTGATTCTCCAAATCAGCACCCACACTTGGCACTATGGCACTAGAAGGAACACACCATGCTCTCTTCTCACATAGAAGGAGCTGATATTTGCTCTCTTACTCTCTAGCACAAATTACAATACAACCCATGATTCTATTATATAGATCTCATGCAAACAATAATTAGACATCTAATTACAATAATTAGACCACAGCTCAAGACTAAAATTAGCCTTCTTCATGCAAACAATTGGTTCGTTAACGAACTGTCCATGGAACTCATAGTTCAAAACTACACAGGTGATCGACATCAGTCCCTATCTGCCTGGGGGTGACCGATGTCGACTGATATTTGACTATTGTTGGCAGCTTCCTGTCTCCACCTGATCGATGTCAGTTAGCCTGACCGACGTCAGTGACTGTGACACTCAGCACCCTCCTCCAATGTCTGCATCAGTGAAGCTTTTAGCTCCACAACCTAACACATAGGACTAATCCTAAGATGGGGGTATCCTAGTAATGGATTAGACCTCTAGAGAAGGTTAGCTTTCTTATGGATCTATCACTAAACTAGCACCTACTTGGAAAAGGAGAGAGAATTGACAAAACTTATAAAAACATGTAAAAAGTGGTGATGCACCAATGATTTGATCACTCTAACTCACACAAAACACACTATGAGACACTTTTAGACTAGATAACATCAATCTCACATAAATATTTTAGAACAAGCCATTAATTAGTTATCAGATTAGTAAAAGAGGGCAAATATCCACTTTCAAACTAAACAATAAACTATAGATTGTGCTTATAATGACCTATGAGACTATTAAGCAATTCTTGAAGGTGACAAAACTCTAGACATAAGCAAGGAACATACATTCACTTAACTGTAGTGCATGAATTCATAGAACACACTTCAATCTAGCTTATAAAATGATGGAATTCAATCTTTATTACATGAAAAGGTGTCATAATACAAATTTTGGTAGAGTCTAGTAATACCAAAAAAGAGGGATAGATTGATCAATATCAAGGCTTATAAGCCTATATTTATAACACACACACAGAGAGAGAGAGAGAGAGAGAGAGAGAGAGAGAGAGAGAGAGAGAGAGAGAGAGAGAGAGAGAGAGAGAGAGAGAGAGATGTATTGGAAAAGGCCCAACCACTTTTTATGGATTATCACTTTGGAGGATGTTGACTTAGATATTATCAACAAAGAACTAACTTTGTAAAATAATTAAATATCTATTGCCCTTATTTAATTGCCATATCATTTCTTAGAATCATGTCATCATTTACTTGATCTTTAATGAGGATCATGTTTTGAAACTAGTTGAAAAGTGACACATCTACATTAGGTATCCATCTAATCTTAAAAATCTGAACCATGATGAGGTAAGACATAGGTCCACTATATGTGAAGACCAATCTTATATCATTGATTTCACACAGTCACTGAACTATCTTCGACTTCTATATTAGATCCAAATTTCACCTATATGAAACTTTGTTAATGATTCTTGGTTTTTGAACTATGGCCCTAGTTCAACCCTAGTTTGCCTTCAATCTTGGCTCCTTGATATTTGCTTTGTCTGGGTCCCAAATAACCTTTTTAGCTTTTGTCAAAATGTCCTGAGCTTTCCCTTGCTTATTGGATATCAAAAACCAACTAGGCTCATCTACATCATGTACAAATGCCTTTATGCTTATTAGTTCTATAGATCCTTTAACTTATTGACTTTGCCTCACTCTATTGATCTATTTGTGCATAGATGCCCACAAGCCATTAATTTTCTCCCAACCAAATGTGGTTGTGCCACTTGTCCTTGACTCATTATCTCTTTAGATTCACTGACCTCTTTGAATCATGCATGTCATTTGATCAATATGTACAAGTTTACATGCACTATTGATCTCCTAGGTTCCACTTTCTTGTCATTTTTTGCACTTTGTCAAATCATTGGTATGATTAAGCACAATCCCTTAATTTAGCTTGGACCCATCTTTTTGTTAGTGATTTCACTCCATTAGATCTTAGCTTGATCATCCCACACCATTGTATTATGTCCAACTTGTAGATATTTAAATGCCTTAACATGGGGACCTTTTGACTTGGTTGACTCAACATCGATCATTAAATCTTATGTGTTAGTATGAGGTCTCCCATAGACCATTAGATCCTGACCTTAAGGACCTTTTAAACCTAAAAAGCTATTTACCTTGATTAAAATGGACATTTACATGAACATCATTTAACATCTATGTGGATGTATTTTACATCCTACAAACCATCAATTTTAAGCATAGATATTTTTTTTCATGAGCTTCATTTTGACATTAGCATGAATGTCTTATGTTATAGGTCCAACTTTGAAGGATTGGATCTCAAAGTGAAAAATTCATGGAGACACAAAACTTACAGGGGATGATCCAAGAACTAAGAGAAACATGTCTATGTGACCTGAGGTCTTGTGAGGATTTTTTAGCATACTTATCAAATGTGCAAATAAGTTGACCAGTCTATTTTTGAGTAACGGTCTAGATCCTAGATTTTTTCTTTTGAGATTTTGCTTGATCTTATAAGCTCGAATGAACTTTTGAATTATAAACAAAACTTGTCCATGACTTAAACTATAATATTACCTATGCAAGATTATCTATATCCTTCATTTACTCTATAGACCCTTCTCTCAATCAGTAACATTGCTTAGTCTTTGAAAGTTATGTATGTAGGACAAAAATGGCCAACATCTTTGACAATTTGGTTGGGCATCATGCTTGCTATGCTCAAATTTAGACCATGTACATGACTATTGAATCATTATAGATAATAGATGAACCATTACATGACTATAAGATATCCTCTTCAATTGTAAAGGTAGAAAGATCCCAATAATAGGGAAAGAAAATAAACCGAAAGGGAAAGTAACCTAAAAAAAAGGTAACTAAATTACTAAATATTTATGCAAGAAATAAGCACTTATTTAGAACAAAAAGAAATGAAACTAACTAATGTGATAGAAAAAACTTTGGAGAAAACTATAAAAAACTATGTACTAGGGACTTAACTTTCCTTAATATCAGTGTTGAGATGTATTCCATTAACTGGAATAGGAAGTTCTTCACCATTGATCCTTATAAGCTAGAAAGTGTTGTGGGATTTGCAACTAGAAATTGTATCTAGTCCACTCTATAGAGAAAAAAAAAATTGTTTGTTTTCTTGGCTTGGATCTATCCTTATCTCACTTGAGGACCAAATCTCCTTCTTGGAAACTTCTTGAAGAAGTTCCTTTGTTAGAAGATCTCTTTTTCATTACTTGATGGGGTTTTATAGCCAACATGCCCTGATGTCTTATCTCTTCTAGCTCCATGAGCTTAGCATATCTTATTTCCATTAGCTAAGTCTCCAAAATCTCAAGTTGATGCATTAATTCCAAAGTAGGGAATTCAAGATAAATAGGCATTCTTACTTCCTTATTGTATACTAGTTTGTATGGAGAATTGGCAATTAATATTTTATAGGTGAATCTATCAACCCATAAAAATGACTTCAATTTGAGATGCCATGATCTTTGATTGTCTTCTACAATCCTTCTAATGATCTTTAACAAATTCTTGTTAGTAGACTCGATAAGGCCATTGCCTTTTAGATAATACTGTGATGAGGTACTGAGAAAAATACTATGTTAAACTACCAACTGGTTGATCTTAGATCCTAAAAAAATCATAGCATTATCAAAAATTATATTTGAAGGGACCCAAAATCTGGTAAGTAAACTTTCATAAAAGTCTAAAACACTAGTTTCATTAGCTTCTTTTAATGCTACTACCTATATCCATCTGGTAAAATAATTGATGGCAGTCAGGATCTACTTGTGTCTCAAGCTTGATGGGGGGTTGTTAACACCAATAAAGTCCAATCCCCATTAGATAAAGGGCTAATTAACTAAAATTGGTTGGAGAGGTAAGACTGCAAGTCTCAATTTTCCAATAAACATGGTACACTGTCTACATTTCTTGATCCATCCATAACA
Source organism: Torreya grandis (assembly GCA_037957365.1). NCBI lineage: Eukaryota > Viridiplantae > Streptophyta > Pinopsida > Cupressales > Taxaceae > Torreya > Torreya grandis. The sequence continues at coordinate 1,441,762 of JARHVA010003222.1, forward strand.
ATCACCAAATAAACTTGGCCACTAATACCCACCTCTCATAATCTTGTGAGCTGTAATCTTGGTTGAGTAATGTCCTCCACCATGTCCATCATGGAATTACTTGATTAACTTCTATGTTTGACCTAGTTCTATGCATCTTAGCAGTATACCATTGATATCCTTTTTAAATAATATATTATCAACAAGGAGAAAATGAATTAACTATAATCTAAAATATCTTCTCTTTGAAGGAGTGAGATGAGAAGGATAAAAACCATATTGTAGATATCTTACCATATCTTGGAACCAAATGGAAGTTTAGGCCTGATTACTTGTAATTTATTGATCATTTGACACCATAACCTATTCATTAAACTCCTGCAAGTCTTGGGCTATATGCTCACAAAGTCCTTTGCCTCTAACCAACTTTGTGACTTTGATATCAATGTCATATTCCATAACCTCGATTATCCAACCAACTCTTTTATCACTTATATCTTTTTTTATAATAAATTCTTTGACACTTGGATGTGCAACTATCAGATATATCTTATTATTGGATAATAAGTACCTAAAATTTTGAAGAGACCTTATAACTGAAAGAATGTGCTTCTCAACAAAAGAATACCTTATTTCATATTCTTCTAAGCCTTGACTAAAAAAGGATATTGGTTTCTCTAAAGTCTCTTTATTATTTTGCATGAGAATACCTAATATTTTGTCAAGGTTATTATAGCTATATAAGAAGAAATCTTTTGTAAAATCAGGGTTTAGGAGTGTAGGAGCATTGGCTATAGATTTCTCTATTTCTTCAAAACTTTTCACTCCTTTAGACCAACTAAAACTCTGACCTTTCTTTAACATGGTTGTAAGTGGCCTAGCTAAAGTATAAAAATTTAAAATATATATCCTTATGAATTTCATCTTGCCTAAAAATCTATTCAAGAATTTATTATGCTTAGACAATGATAGTGCAAGGATTGATTCTATCCTATTAGGGTCTATGCTTGTACCTTTCTTTGAAATGACATGTCCAAGAAACTTACCTTAATTAAAAGATAAAACACACTTTTTTAGGTTCAAAGACACTCCAAATTCCTTGCACCTTTCAAACACCTATATGAGATGAATCATATGCTCATTTGTGCTATTAGAAAATATTGTTATGTCATCTAGATAAACAAGAATAAACTTTTTGAGGAGGCCTTGAAATACCATGTCCATAGCCTTCTAAAAAATGGCTCCAGTATTAGATAAACCAAAAGGCATATTTCTATATGCAAATGTCCCCCACTTTATGTTGAAGTCTATTTTGTACTGGTCTTCTTCTTTGACCAAAATTTGGTTACATCCATTGTAACCATCTAATAAATAGAACCATTATGAACTTGTAACTAGTTATAAAATATGTTCCATTGATGGCAATGGTAGTGATCTTTGAGAGAGGTCTTGTTCAAGTCATGAAAGTTGATACATATCCTTATTTCACCATTCTTTTTCCATACTAGAACAAATATTTGTTACCCAAGTTGAGTGCTTAATTATAAATATTATGGTTGACTCAATGAGCTTATGAAGTTTAACTCTCATTAGAGGTTTAATCTTTGGATTGATTGTCCTTTTCCTTTGTCTACTAGCTTAGTCTCTTCTTCTAACTCAATGGTATGTTGAGCTAGACTTGGATCAAAACCTTTAACGTCATTGTATTACCATGCAAAGACATGTAAAATTTGAACATAACTTAATAAAAACTTCTTTTTCTGAAAATGTGCAAACTTTACCTAGCTTTAGATCTTTTCCAGTTGTAATCTCTAAATTTGTATAGTTTTCTTCATTGGTTGATAAATTAATTTTTTTTCTCAATTCACCATCTCTGCTAAATATATTTTCTATGGTGACCAATCTTTTAGGCAACTTGTTTGTCTTTGAATTCACAATTTTATCATCATACTACTATAAATGTTTGTCTTGGTTCTTTGAGGAGAATTCAGCTTCTTCTTTTAATAATCTAACAATTTGGCTATCATCTTCAAATACTTTTCAATTTTCATGGTTATCTGTGATAGGTCTCAAAACTACCTTGATATGTGATTGGACTTTGTCCCTTTTTATATTATCTGAGATTTTGAATTGTGATTCAATAGCAGCCAACTTGTTTGTATGCTTGTTCTAATTTCATGGTATGATCTAAATATTAAAGGCTTGCAAGTCTTTAACTAGGTCACATACTCTATGCTTATAAGACCTAAGTAATGGGTTATTACATATATTAATACTTGTAAAGAATTAACCTTCATCTTTCTTGCCCATTGAAAACCATGCACTAGTGCTTCATATTTAGTGACATTATTTGAACAACCAAACTAAAACTTGAGAGAAGAGAAATACCTTTGATTAGCTAGAGAAATTAACATCATTCCAGCTCCAATGCCATGTTTGTTCCTGAATCCATCAAAATATAGCTACCACAGTCCATCACTAGGTTGCTCATATTTCATCAATGTTAGAATTGGTACATCATTTTTATGAATACAATAGACACCAAGTCATTTTTCTTCAATTAACATATATGGATCATGCTCATGTAAATTAGAGGCCCATTCATCAAGGAAAAGTTTTGGGAATTTGTTATGATCCAAACTTATAATATTTGTAAAGAATGCAGAATATAATGTAGATCAAGATAACACAATAGATATTGATGGACCAAGATGTCCAAATATTCAATATATGTAGAAATAAAATACCCTTAAGGTAGGGCAATACCATACAATACTCTTTTAGGAAGGAGTAACTCCACAATGTCTCTTTGAGGGGACAACCTCCAATGTCCTCTTAAAATAGAAGACTCAATGATTACTTGATTTTTTTATAATGTTAATCATCTATTTTATATAGAACTCTATCTAACTAACAATGGATGGGTAACTTCCTAATCCCAATGTAGGCTAGCCATTACCCAATACACTAATTCTACAAGTTACCCCATTATCCTAATATATTTGACCCATATAACTAATTAAGGGGGATGTATGCCACATGTCAACATCTCTACTAACCCATATACATTAATATATCATATCCCTATATACATATCATTACTTTCCTCCTTAACATATTTCATCCCAAAAACATAGGAAGAAACTAAATAATGAGTGTGCTTCAAATCATTGCACACTTGTCTCTAATCTAGATCACCTAGCCATCCATATATGATCTTAGTAGGTGATAGCTCTCCAAACTTGTTTTCAAATCCCATTATGCTCCTTTGATTCCATTCATGATCATAATTATACTGCTTTGATGTCCATGCATAATTATTCCTCTTGTGATTCCATGTACCATATTTTACTATGCTACTCTGATTCCATCCATAATTGTAGTAGGTATTATTTGGCTTCCATGCATATCCATAGTTCTTGGAACTTTTATTTCTTATATAGCTAAAGTGTTTTTTATTATGACACTCTCTCACATGGCTCCATGATTCTTCCCTCTCATAATGATGTGGGTGTCTATATACCTCAACTATTTTTGATACTTTGGCCTTATCAACTTTTTCTTCTACCTCTTCCACCTTTTTCTTTGGTGGCTCCTTTGTCTCTTGAGTATATGAAGTGTTTTTATTTGCTTGTATTATTTATTCATATATGTCTTCGTATGAATCTTTCACATGCTCTTCATCACCTATTTTAATCTCATCCTCATGATCTACCTTGACTGTTATTGGTGCCTTTCCCACTATGATAACCTGTAAAGTGACCTTTTTCCTATACTAAAAATTCATGAACTTATTATCAACATTAATATTGATTGTTCCTAAAGTCTCTAACTATGGGTATCTAAGAACCATATCTACATCATCTATATCTAAAGCATAAAAATCTGAATACAAAACATATTTTTCCATAATGAGATTCAAATCTTCAACCATTGGAATATTTTTACCATCTACTTGAACCTCCTTGGTATTATTTACTTGAACATGTAGATGCTTTGCCACATTCATGTTAATGAATTTATACTTGTTGGTAGGGTTTACGGACACAACAACTTAATTTTTTTAAATGCGTGCATGAAATTAAAAAATTGACTCAAATTTCTTTGGAGCCAAATTATTTGAACCCTTACATTCAATTCTTCTTCTTCTTCTTCTTCTTCTTCTTCTTCTTCTTCTTCTTCACTTGCATGTTTTTCCTCATTGTCATTATTTTCTTTCACTAATTTTTCTTCTTCAACATCTTCATTCTCTTCTTCATTACCATCATTATTTTCTTCCTCTTCTTCATCCTCTTTTTCTTTTATATCCCATCGATCTAGGAAGATCTATTCCATTTCTTCCCATGAAGAATACTTTTGTACAAAGCTCAACTGATTAAACCAATGTTGTGTAAGCCTAGACAAAGAAAGAGAAAATTGTGTTTGCCATAAAATTGTTTGAGTATTATTCTCATTAAAAAGGATCCACCATTCTCTAGCATCAATATCATCCTCCCTTGAAAATACTTGTAACTTCATGATCTACAAAAAAACTAGGGTTAATGAAATGCCCTAAAATATTAATAACTCATTAAAAATTGATCAAAATAGTCCCAAATTTTGACTGTAGCTTCACCTTATGATAGTAGAACTTCAGTAAAAAAATTGTAAAAACTTTACACAAATTTCAACCTATAGAGTGAATATATGAAAAACCATAAAACCAAAATAACTCACTCCAAACATATAAAAAATTATAAAATTTTGTTTGTAGCTTTCTTGTATTATGATACAACATTAGTAAAAATTTCACCAAAAAATTTCTTATATTTTGGAATATATAATGAAATGAGTACAAACCCTAAAATATGAATAACTCCCTCAAAACTGATCATAAAGGCTCGATTTTTGTACTGAGACTTCCTTGTAATATTATTCATATCTAGTAAAAGAATTATGTAAAAATTCACAATAGATTGAAATATATTGATGATTCCAAAAAAATTAGGGTTTCACTCCACACAAATTACCCAAATTGAAGCTCTAATACCACTTGTTATCATCCAAACTAATAATATTTGGAAAGAATGTAAAATATAATGTATATCAACACAAAACAATAGATATTCATAAACCAAAATGTTCAAATATTCAATATATGCATAAATAGAATACCCTTAAGGTAGGGCAATACCATACAATACTCTTTTAGGAAGGAATAACTCCACAATGTCTTTTCAAGGGGAAAACATCCAATATCCTCTTACAATATAAGACTCAGAGTTTAATTTATTTATTTATAATGATAATCATCTCCTTTATATCTAACTCTATCTAATTAACAATGGTTGGGTAACCTCCTAATCCCAATGTAGGCCGACCATTACCCAATACATTAATTCCACAAGTTACTCTAGTATCCTAATATATTAGACCCATATAACTAACTAAGGGGGATGTCTGCCACATGTCAGCATCTCCATCAACCCATATACATTAATATATCATATCCCTAGATACATATCATACTCCATCTAAAGGTGATTCAAATTCAACCTCACTATTTTCTAACACTTTGTCTGAGATAACACAATTAGCATTCACCATGGTTGGCATGTATGGCTCCAAATAAAATCTTACAATAGGTTCAAAAATTATTGTCACCTTAGTACCATACCTATTTATAAACATTAGATAGCTCTAATTAGCTGACAAATATCCTCCAATTTTTGATGTAAAATCTCTTGACAGACACATGGCAAAATAGGGAGGTAGGTCCACTAGAACTACATCTTGTTGAATAACAACATTGGGGCAAGCATGTAGTGTCATATTTAGGTATTTTATCATGCCTACTATTTTCATTAGTTATCCATCTAATTGAAATACTCCTTTGGTATTTGGCTCATAAACTAGACCAAGCTTGTCCATAATTTATTTGGGCATGACAGTGCTACTAGCTCCACTATCTACCATACAATTATGGACTAAACAGTCAACTAATATCAAAGAGAGATAAAAAAGAGGGGTCTTTCTTGATTTTACATTGGCTTCATCCACTGTTATCATGTTATTCATCTACTAATTAGGTTACTTGATTTGTTGATCTGAATTGGCCAAGATAGCTCGTTGTTTCTCAGCTAGTTATTTAGATATCTTGAGATCCAAAAGTTTTTGAATCAGCATGTCCTTTTGTCTTAGGATGGAAATGGAATCCCACATGTTAATACTAACATTTAATTTCTTCATTTTATCAATAATGTTAAAATATATTCCACTAACCTTTGGTTGTAACTTCTGAGCCACCAGTTGTTCTCTAGATATGGGCATTTGGGGAATTTTCACTATCTCTGTGTTTTGAATCTTTTGTGCTATAGGAAAAATAACTTGATCTTTAACATTATTTGACACAAAATTAGGAATATTAGAAGTATTGCTCATATCTTGAACTTCTTCAACTGCTCTTTTTTTAGTTATAGTTAGAGTTACCACTTGACCATTTGTGTTGTTAGTTTCACCAAGTTGGTTGAACATAATGTGATCATCTAAATGTCAATTAACATTGATAGCTTCAAGCTACCCTAGAACTTGTTGTGCTTCTCCTTGGATTTCCATATTCATGTCTTGATATTGACCACCTTGAAGATGGAAATATTATTGTGTCATCTATGGCATGGTAATCTCTTGTCATATAAAAGCTTGATTTTGAATGTCATTTGGGTTGGAAGGCTGCCAACCTAGATCTTGCATTAAGTTATTTTGGATAACAATAGCTTTTGAGCTAGAAGGCACATTGGGATCAAGGGTTACATATGGATTAGTTTGGGTTATAACTCCTTAAATTTGATAAGGTTGCCTATTGTCCTTGAAACCTTGATAAGGTGACCTTTGGTTATTGAAATACTGATGGTACTCTGATTCTACTATTGATAAGGTATACCTTGGTACTATTGTCTCTTGAGTGAAACAATTTCATTTCCAAAATCTTGTAACATGCTTTTCAAATCACCAAACTCACTAGACTGATTAGGAGGGGCTACAAATTAGACTTTTAGAAATAGAATAGGGGCTATAGATGGAATTTGGGGAACTTGAGAGGGAAGAATAGGTTGCGATTCCAAAAAATTGCATTAGAAGCCTTGAAGCAAGTTTACCAACTTGAATCAAGTTATTCTCAACTCTTATAGTAATTTCATAGGCATTTCGCAAGTTATTACCACCCATGGACTGTATCATGACACTTATATCATAATTAAGGGCCTTAAAGAAGTACAAAAATGCATGATCTGGGGATGGTTTAACCAATGTAGGGATATGAATCCATGTTTTTTGGAATTAGAGGTTAAAGTCAGACATGAATTCATGGGGATACCTTTTTATGGTAGTTAATTGTTTAACCACAGACAAATGATCAAAATTTTATTGAAATTGCCTAACTAAAGCTGCACCTAACTCATCCCAAGTAGAAATGGAAGTCAAAGGAAGATTCCCCTACCATTTCAATGCTTTTTCCTTAAAAGAGGCAATAAGTAATCTGATAGCCATGTTATCTTGAGTAACATTATGAACAAAACATAGATTGTAAATATCTTGGATATGCTCAATAGCATTAGTTTTATCACATTCTCTAGAGAAGAAAGGAATACCTTTTAGAGCATACATAGGAATTTCATCATACTGGGCCAAATTCAGGGGACTATCCCTATTGAATGGGACAAACACTTGATTCTTGATAACCATTTGGGCAAAAGGGATTTGGCTTATGGGGACAATAGATTGAACTAAAAACAATAGATTGACCAGAAGATAAATAATGCTTTGGAGGATAAGGCCTTGTAATATTTAATCTTGATCTCTTATAAGAAGTAGGAGGCAATTTAATATGTTAAAAAAAATTACCTTTACTTGATGCTTTTGTTGTAACCTTTGAAATGAAAGCTTTGTCTGAAAGATGTTATGAGCTCTATAACCTGAAGGATATTCAACTTTTGATGATGGTATATCTTTCCTATTGTTTCTAATATTTCTTCTCAATATTCAAACTTTAATTATACCAAAGACACTTGTTGTCCCACTAGGCATGCCAAAACTATTGGGGTTCTAGATTTGCACCCTAGCTGAGGAGGAGATTCTTCAGATATTCCTACTCAAATCTAGTCCAACATAGGACTGATCCTAGGTTTTGGGTATCCTAATAATGAATCAAACCTCTAGAGAAGGTTGGATTCCTTATGGATCTATCACCTAAACTAGCACCTACTTGGAAAAGGGAAAGAGAATTGATAAAACTTATAAAAGCATGTAAAAAGTGGTGATGTACCAATGATTTGATCACTCTAACTCACACAAAACACACTATGAGAAACTTTTAGACCATAGAACATTAATCTCACATAAATATTTCAGAACAAGCCATTAATTAGTTATCAGATGAGTAAGAGAGGGTAAATATCTATTTTCAAACTAAATAATAAACTCTAGAATGCACTTATAATGACCTGTGAGACTATTAAGCACTTATTAAAGGTGAGAAAACTCTAGACATAAGCAAGGAACATAAATTCACTTAACTCTAGTGCATGAATTCATATAACACAGTTAAATCCAGCTTGGAAAATGATGGAATTCAGTCTTTATTTCATCAAAAATGTATCACAATACAAATTTTGGTAGAGTCTGATCATACCAAAAAAGAGGGATATATTGATCAATATCAAGGATTAGAATCCTATATTTATAACACAGAGAGAGAGAGAGGGAGCCATGCACTAGAAAAGGCCCAACTACTTTTGATGAATTAGTACTCTCAAAGATGTTGACTCAGATCTTATCAACAAAGAACCAACTATATAAAAGAATTAAATGTCCATTGCCCTTATCCAACTACCAGATCTTTTCTTGGAATCATGTCATCATTTACTTGATCTTCTGATGAGTATCATGTCTTGGAACTAGCTGAAAAGTGCCACATCTACATTAGGTGGCCATCTAAACCCAAAAATGTGAACCATGATGAGGCAAAACATAGGTCCATTATATGTGAAAACCAATCTTAGACCATTGGTTTTCACATAGTCATTGGTCTATCTTCAACTTCTATATTAGACCTAAAGGATTTGTTTCACCTATATGAAATTTTGTTGATGATGCTTGGTTTTTGAACTATGCCCTTGGTTTAACCCTGGTTCCCCTTTGAGTTTGTCTCCTTGATATTTGCTTTGTCTGGGTCTTAAATAACCTTTTTGACATTTGGCAAAAATGTCTCAAGCTTGCCTTTGCTTATTGGTTATTGAAAACCAATTAGGCTCATCTACATCACATCCAACTATCTTTATGCTTATTGGTTCCATAAATCCTTTGAATTATTGACTTTGACTCACTCTATTGATCTATTTTTGCATGGATTCCTATGAGCCATTTATTTTGTGACAATCGAATGTGCTTGTGCCACTTGTCGTTGACTCATTATCTCTTTAGATTTGTTGACCTCTTTGACTCACACACATCATCTGATCAAGATGTACAAGTTTATGTTTATCATTGATCTCCTGAGTCCCACTTTCTTATTAATTCTTGTGTTCCATTAGATCATTAGTATGATTGAGCATGAGCCCTTGATTTAGCCTAGACCCATCCTTTTGTCAACGATTTCACTCTATTGGATCTTGGCTTGATCATCCTGCACTATTGGATTATGTCTAACTTGTAGATATTTAAAAGCTTTAACCTGGGGACCTTTTGACTTGGTTAACTCAACATGGATTATTAGATTTTATGTGTTAGTATGAGTGCTCCCACAGACTATTAGATCTTGACCAACTTCAAATATTTTAAGGACCTTTTGAACCCAAACAGTTAGTTACCATGATTAAAATTAATGTTCACATGAATGTCATTTGATGTCCACATGAACGTATTTGACATCTCATAAACTATCAATTTTAAACACAGATAGATTTTTTCCTAAGCTTGATTTTGATGTTAGCATGAACATCTTATGTTGCAAGTCCAACTTTGAAGGCGTGGATCTCAAATCAAAAACTTCATGGAGGCACAAAACTTGTAGGGGATGATCTGGTTACTAAGAGAAACATGTCTATGTGACCCAAGGGCTTGTGAGGATTTCTAAGCATACTTACCAAATGTGTAAACAAGTTGACCAGTCTATTTTTGAGTGATGTCCTCATGATAGTCTACATCCTAGACTTGTTCTTTTGAGCTTTTGCTTGATCTTGGAAGCTTGAATAAACTTCTAAAGCATAAGTGAACTTATCCATGACTTGAACTATAATATTACCTATGCAAGATTATTTGGATCCTCCATTTACTCTTTAGACCCTTCTCTTAATTAATAACGTTGTTTATTCCTTTAAATATCTGTATGTAGGCCAAAAATGGCCAATAAGAGGTTATAAAGGGAGTGCTTGAAAAGAAGAAGGTAGATTAGAAGCAAGGATATAAAATTGAGATGGGTCCAATTGACCCAATGAATTATTTTGGCTAGGCTCATGTCTAAAATGAATGAGGGAAATGTTTGGGGCCCGATCATTCTTGTTGTTGTGGTGAGGTGAGGTGGTTACCAGGTGAAATATGGAATAATGGGCCTTAATGGCTTGGTGGGTACAATGGATCCAATGGAAAGGGATTCACTCATCGTAGATGTTTGAGATGGAGTGGATTCCATAGCTTGACTAGTCATAGTGTTTTGGGAGCTATGTAGAGTTGGAAAGTTTTGAGTGGCATGGGATATGAATGGTAGAATGGTGCCTCAGAAGGAGGTAGTGGTGGTGGATATGAAGATGGGCTTGGCATAGGCAACAATAACAGGGGTAGTTATAAACATGATAATGAATAGAGATAAAGGTAGAGGCACAAAACTTACCTAAGGAATTTGGGAGGTTGTTGAAGAGGATGTTGCTCTACTTATCCCAACTTTAGTGGACTTCCTTCTTGTATAGACTTTCTCAACCATCTTCCATATCAATTCTTGTAATTCTTCTAATGAAATATCAATAACATCTAGATCTAATTGATCCAAGTCCTTCAGGGTTGCTTATTCAACAGATGTGGATATAATTATAGGTGCTTGTGAAGGGTCAAGTTTGACACTTGATTCCCCTTAATCGAAGCTTGGAGGTGCATCTTGCCCACTTGGAATATCCTAAAGTGGGGTCTTGTAAGGTTTGTTCCTTACTAGAGGAGTGTCATCTTGATATTATTTTTCTCCCTTCTCTTCATATTTTGCATTAAACATACCTCTATGAGTTGGTGGAGGTTAAGGTCTAGCTATATCTTCCTTTCTCCTCTTTTGGTCTATTTTAATCTCAAGTGGTGTGTTCTTATTCATAGATATCCTCAAGACTTCATTAGCATGTAGTTCATCTAAGTATATCCATTTATGTACCTCATCTTGATGTTGGTACTCTAGAGCTACATATCTCTTGAATTTGGTGAGGTGTTTGGAGATGACCTGATTAGGGTCTCACATCCTGCACTAATCTTAGGGCAAGAGATATGAGTCTCTATGGCACATTTCTACTAGTACATCTTGTCATTTCTTCATCTTGGCTCTCCCTAGCTAATAAAGAACCTTATGTAGGGGAGTCTTCTTCTTCCTCTTGAAGAGGCCATCAATACCATGGACCATCTAGTATGATATTTCTCTTCTACCAATTTCATTGGCATGTACCTAGATAACCTAAGGAGAGCTACCATTACTCCCTCTACCCAATTGATTATACAATCAGGATAAAGCCAATAACTACCTATACATCTCAATGTTTGTCTAAATTCTAATGACTCCCTCTACATCAAACATTCTATGATTGACATGTGGATAGGGGGATAAAAATCCTCTATAATTTCCTCAATATGATACCTAAAATGGTGAATATGCATCACCAAAAATGACTAGGGCATGACCTCACCTCTTATAGGATTCCATGTGTCTAGCCCCAATTTGTGTAGTTGCACAAATTATATCAGTAATAGCTCATCATATAGAATGGTTATTTGTTCTTTCATGTATCTTCCATGGCTTTAACCAACTTTCTATTAATGACATATCCAAGGGAGGGGCTCTGTTGATCCTCCAAGATTAGTTGCAATAGTTATATGGTCTTAATATCCACATATCTTATGTGGGCATTACCAAATATCATGTTCAATAGTGTGAAGCCAATATAGACCCCCTTTTTGAATTGGTGGATTAGGATGTTCCCCTGGTCATCCGTTAACACCACCCCTTTTGGGTTTATCACCCATCTAGCTAAGACTGCATCTAGCTTGTGTATCTTGTACCAACCTTCAGTAATGTTGTGGTTGTAGTCAATTTAAAATAGGGGTAGGTCATAATGCTTCTCAAAATTGGGCCTAAAAATTAATGAAACGGGAATCCCTTAGTGTATAGACTTAAGTAGTCCATCTTTGCATCTTGTATTGTCAAAGATGTCATATACCAGGTATGCATAGGGCATGACCTCAAGTTTTACCATGGCTTTGTGGAGATCAGTAGTTTGCATTTATAGGACATCAAAGGTGAGTTAAATAACATGGGGCACTATTTCAAAATCATCTAGATCTTTTTCTCCATCAATATAATGTTAAACATTGTTGTAATGTTTATCCCTCAAATCTATAGCTTTTGGAATAAATTTTATATCCTTAAAAGACTACTAAATTTCCAAACTAGAATAAGAAATAATTATTATCATAAGTGGTGCCCTTACTAGAGGTGGAGGATCCTACTAATGACATTTTATGGTGTTTCTAGTGACAATCGATGTTCCTTCATGCTTCTTTGCAACTCTTGGAGCTCTTAACAATGGTGGTCCTAGTGCAATTAATGAAGAGTTCAAACTTTGTTAAACTTGGAACACAAAGAGAAAATAGGGTGAATACTTAGGGCTTTGAATGAAAGTGTAGGTGATAATGATCAATTTATATCATTTTGAATATTGCCTTGGTTAATACAAGGTTAGATGGTGATTTTGGTTCATGCCACATTAATGGCAAGCTCATCACCTTTGCATTCAAATCTTAACACTAATTTTCTTTGATTTTCCATTAATTTTAGCTTTAAAGCTCCAAATTTCCACCTATTAACATGGTCCATGCCACATTATCTCCAACTAGATGCTTATGGGGCTTAAATATGACTAAACCACTTAGTTGGCTCATATTTGGACACATGGTGATTTTTGCTTGGTATTAGGTGCTCTAGATATGGCTCTATATGTAGACTCACTTATTTAGTGCCACATGGCATCCTTTAATTTATCAACAAGCTCCAAGGTAGGGCCTCCTAATTTTATTGGCTATGAGAGTGCCACTTATTGTTCTTGTAGGCAATCAAGACCTTACCTAGACAGGTGGCTCTCTCGTAAACCATCTTAATTTTGCCTAGACATGTGTCATTTTTTTATTTCACTCAAGAGCTTCTTATGATAGTTGTAATAAAATTTGTATTAATCATGTGTCTTAGATGGAGCCACATTTCACTCTTATGATCAATCTATTGATCTTGGGTGTAGTTCTATGGGGATGACATGTGTCATTATCTCACAGGTCCAATGGGGTATGTGCCATCATCTTGTGATTATAGAAGGGACATACATCATCTCGATGAGCTCTAGTAGGAGTCCTTTGGATTTTTAGATAGGAGCAACATGGGCCTAACATGCATCCTTTGGAGGGATAAATGTTATTTCTGGAAAGGGCCTAGGATAGATGTAAACCAATGAGCATTGGGTCAAATGATCTACATATTGCCATGTGTCAATCTTGAAAGGCTCTTATGGGTCTTAGATATGATGGCTCAAGGGATTCCATATTGATCTAAGGTGTATCTGAAGGAAATGCATGGCATCTTAGAAGACACTCACTTTGTGATCAGGACATGTGGCACCATCTCATAGACTATTGGATCCTTCAGGGGTGCACGGGAATTTGGACTTGAATAAAATTGCTCAAAAGAAATAAGATATTGACATGTAGCTTGTAGGTTTGAAATCAATGTCTAATTGATAAGCGAGCTCTCAGGATGATGCTACATGGCTAAACATGCACCGTTAATCCTTCTTGACTCATTGATCCCAGTGTTCAATGTAGATCATTTATTATAATTTGTACATGAGAATGTGCACCATCGATCTTGACCTAGGAATTTGACTTGTTGACTTTAAGAACCATCTATGTACCATTGATGCCCTAAAGAGTCATGCGAGAAGCTTAAGTTAGTCCCAAAAACATCATACACCTATTGTAAGCTTAATAAAAGGAGTTTAAAGTAAGACTTGGTAAATAAATGATTTAAGTAATATATAAGGTTATCCCAATGGAATAGATTAAAACTTGATGGGTCCATGCCAACAAATGGAACAAATGGAACATTTTTAGCAAGGCCTAGCTGCATATTTGAAATCAATTCATGGTTACTAATTCATTGAAACTCGGAGAAATTTCAAAGCAACTTGCAATAATCTAAATATTCCAAGTTATAATACATATTAAAATATGAACATTGAAACAAGAATTGTCAGGAAGTATTAAATTGGATTTTCTATGCAACCAAATGAATTATCAAATTTGACACTTAGGCATTTTGTAAGATTAAAATTGAAGGGTCCCCATTCTAAGAATAGGGGGAGTTGAGTAGCAACACATTCATCAATTTTTAAACTAAATCTCTCAACCACTCTATGAGATGAATAAGGATCACATCAAGCTCTTCATCCCATGATCTCATCTCCTCTTCTTTATATAACATACTTGGCATGAATGCCAATAAGGATTTAGAAGGGGAAACATGAATTGGATATGGAATTGAATTAGGAAGAGGAGAGTTTGAGTATGAATTTTGTAAGTCATGATAAGTTTGATAATAATCATAGGGATGGTAGGAGTCATATTGAGGATGATAGGAAGGCACTTCTTGATACTCTTCTTGATAGCCTTCCTCATAGGCTTCTTCATAGGGCTGCTAAACAACATCATGATCATATAAGGGGGGAGTAGGTTGACCATGAGACTGCCATGACTCATAGGGATGATAAAAATATTGATAAGGATGTTGAGACACATAATTAGGATCATGATAAGGTTGGTAGGGAGCTTTATAGTAGAAGCTTTCATCATACCAAACCATCCTAACTTCATTAGTAAAATGAAAACACAAAATATTAGTAATTTTTTTTCAAAATAAGAACCTAGGCTGCTAGAATTAGATGATTTCATTTAGAGTTGTCATTGATATTTTTTTGAATTATTATAAAGGCTAATAGGAAGAAGAACACACCAAGAATTCTTCCACTCTTTTAGACCTTGGTCCCACCAGGTATGCCAAAACTGTTGTCACTCAATTTTGCACCCTTGGAGAGGTAGTTCAAGCCTATCCAAATTGAGTGGAACATGGGATTACCTCTAGGCCTTTGAGTTGCAGATAGCAGAAGTAAACCTCTAGATTGAAGGGATAGCTCCGTTGGTTTATCAATTGAAGCTCATCACCTATACTACTAGCTCATTTGGATGAAAAAGGAGAGATAAACATTAAGTAAACTATCTTAATGAGGTTATGCACCAATTTTAACCTGACCGCTACCAACCAATTGTAATTACACTTCAAACACAAGCCTAATCTACACATACACTAATCCAAATATGCCCATTGTATTAGTATTTCTCATGGAGGTTTGTGAATCAAACTTAAGCTAGGAGGACTAAACACAAGGTCATGACATGACACTAGTGAAGAGACAACACACTAAAACTCATGAAACACTTCATTATAACACTTCAAGACACATGCAATATACTTTTAAGCTGAATATGAATGAAAACAAGGACAATATGCCAAGGAAGAGAATTTATCATTTAGCAAGATCAAATAGTTAACAAACACATTGAAATAACTCATGGATAAGGTAAACCAAATCATTCTTTATTACTTAAAGGCTGAAAATGATTAGGGCTTCACCATAATTAGGTGGAGGATACAAACTTAGCTAAAAGTGGCTCAATATATAGCACAAGTGAGAGAGGAGAGAAGAAGGGCATAGGAGAGAGAAGGTGGACAAGTGTCATGTGTGTTACAACAAGAAGAGGAGTTATGGAACTAACTCATCAAGTCTAGGATGCCATGTGTAGCTCCTCTAAATATGCTCTAACCCTCCATGTGGCATGGGAGTTGAAAATCTTGTTTGACACCTTGATTAGATTCTTGAAATTTCTCTTCTTCTTAACATGTTAAAGGATAAGTGGCCTTATTAATGGTTATATTAGTCTATCCTACAAATTTTATATTCTCTTGACACCTCTCAACTAACCCAAAAAGGTTCTCTTTGACACATCACCTCTTTCTCTTACAAGGTGTCTAAAGGACTCTTCATTTCATTAGGTCTATTTTGCACACAAGTGTCAAAACTTGGTTTTGTATTATTCATCTCATCAAAACTTAATGTATGGCCTATTCAACTCATATTGGACCTTCAAAAATCCATTTAGAGGCCTCAAACTAACCCCAACAAGTTGTTCTCTACCAAAAGCCCTAAATAGGCCTCATTCCTTGTATCCCTAAAATGATGCAAACATCCTTTTATGGAGAAAGGTACAAAGGATATTAAGAATATAAGTACATATTATAGTACTCAATATGGGATTACAACTCCATGTTTAATTTCATGCTCTAATAATGAGTGGAGATATCTATTTTTTCCCTTTTTCTCTCCTAATGAGGCCTTAATTAGGCATCCCTGCTAAGAGAGTAAAAAATTATTCTAAAAGATCCTCACACATTAAAATCCCAAAAAAGTGTGTGATTCAATTATGTAACATCCTTCCCATCCTCCATGTCAAATTTGAAACTCTGATTCACTATACAGACCTATAAAATAGCAAAAATTAGTCATTTTAGGCCTACTCCTTACAATATCATACAATATTTTACCAACCAATGGCATGGGATGATGATCAGGGGACTTTTTATCATGTTTTGGGTGGTTTTCAATTTTTATGATCAATATGGAGGCATGCAATAACATCTCTCTCTCTCATCAGGTCCTTATGGCTCTCTTAGGCAACTTGAAAGTGATTTGAACTCTTAACGATAGTTCATAAGGTTGGAAGCATGAAAATACTAACCAATTACAAAAATTAAAAGTTAAAATTTTTAATTAACTTCCCATAGGATCTCAGGGTCCCATGCAGCATGTGTGATCTGTACCAAGCAAGAGAAACTAGTCTCTTTAGCTAGTAGGAGGTATTCTATGAGGTCTAAGCAATAATGAGGTCTATAGTTGCATTTATTGAGTTTAATTTGATCAGAAAACACCTAAATGAGGTTTTATAATTCTAACTTAACTTATCTTAATATCTTTCCAACTTCTTTCTTTCATCAAACCTCTCTACACTCTCAAGGTTCTTGGGTCAAACTACCTAAGAGACCCTAACTTCTTGTTTTCACCTTTTCTTTCTATGTCAAGCTCTGATTTCTTTTAGAATTATTGTAAAGGTATTTCAACATCCCCTAAAGTATCTCAATTTTCATCTCAACTCCTAATTACTCCACTTCACCACTCCTTAGGACTAACTTTCCATTAAAACTATGTATGTGACTAGAATAGGGTCTGTCATGACTATGTACACTTCTTACCGATTCTGAGATTATTTTATAGTGAAATTATCACCTTTGAATCTCATCAAATTTACTTTCTCTCAGATCTCTTGAAGATCCTTAAATACTTATCACATCATGCAAAAGTTGCCATAATAGGAAGCGGGCATGTGTCATGTAGTTTAGCTGAGTAAGCAAAATTTAGGGTCTTTCTTGAATCTAAAAGTCAAATATGAAAAGGTATCATTATCATTAAATATTTATTCCACCATATTTCTCTCAGATCATCATATAATCCTCTATACACTCTTCAATCAAACAAATTCTCCTATGAGCTTAGGCAGGTCTATGTGAGGGTTGTGTGTACATAATTAACCTCGTGACCCCTATATCTTTACTCCTTGCTTAGGACCTTAGTGACTTAATGAATTTATAACTCCCTTCAAGACTTGAAATCATACACAAACCCATCTCTTAGGTTTTTGAGATACTTTGATCACCTAAATGGATACCTAAAGGTGATTATTAGGACAATGTGTTCTTCATTTGAGATAGTATGTAATTTAGGTACTTTAGGATCCTTATTTTCAATAACTAAATTTTTATAATCTCTCATAATTTTTTTTATGGATAAATATATCCATCCAAGCCTTGAAATTTGTGTTTCCACCAATCCACTGTCTCAAAACTAGACTCAATTAATTGTAGGTGTTGATATGAGAGTTTGACTATTTATGTAAGCTTGAGTTTGTAGTCTTTTAGGTCTTTTGACCACTCCAAAAATTCTTCATTAGCTTAATATTTTCTATTGTTTCCTTAATACCTTCTCATTTCCTATAAACCCTTGTACTAAATCACTGTGTCAAAACACAGTTCTCTCAGTTGGTTGTAGGTATCAACATGAGAATTATGAATGCATAATTGATTCTGTTTTAGGCTCTTTAGCATTTTCTTATCACCCCTTGGATTCTTATTGATATATCAAGCTTAATTTTTATGTCTTTATACTATCAATGCCCTGAAGATTCCAATCTTCCATCAACTTTACTATTACAAAATAAGTTCTCTCCCCTGACTGTAGGTGACTATCTAAGACAGTTTGACTATGTCCAAGGATTTGACTATATCTTAGTGAATTTGGTCCTGACCTCGAATAACCAAATATTTTAATGTATCCTTTTTTATGTTGATGTATTAATACCTTTTTCAAAACCTTAAAATTCTAAACTCCAACCACATCTTTGTTTAAGGCCAATTTCAATATTGGATGTAGGTGACAACATAGAAGGTCTGAGCATGTGATTTGGGGTTAACCTTCTCAAATAGGCCATGACAAGTTTATAACATTCAAAATCATGATGTATTTTTTTCTCACTTTATTTCAAGCCTATTATCATATTCAGGTTCTCTTCAAACTCTGTGTTCCTGTCTACACAATCAATCCTATAGGTGACCTCAACTTTGAATGGCCTCAAATTCCTGGAGATCCTTATTGGTTCATAAAACCATTCAAACTAAACCATCACCTTGTTTTTTTCTTAGATAACATTCATTGAACATTGGTAATATATATTTCTCTAAGTTTCAGACCTACAGGCTGTAAGAGATGAGAGAATGGATAACCTTATGTTTGAAGCATTTGAAAAGTGAAATATGACCATTAGGATTCAAATATCATTTACTTATTTGAATCAACATATTAAACATAAAACAAAACCTCAATTTCCTTGTAAAAATATACTAAGACCTCTCAAATCAACCTGTTATGCAGACACATGAAACATAGTTCACAAAAGGTAAATGGAAATGTGACCATTTGGGACTAGTAAAGAATATCCAATTGATCAAAGGACATTAACATATTTATAAGAGATCATATGTTAATTAATAAACATTAAAATGCATCAAATCAACTAGATAACTCATACACACATAAAAACTGCTAGTCATCTCAAACTATGCACAAAAACCACTTTTCATGCCAAAATGACATCCACATGTGCCACCATGATGAATAAACATGTGTGAGGAATATATATACATATTATTACTCAATCCAACTAGTTTTAATTAGTCATAAATTCACATTTTGTTCTAGAGTTACATCAGACTCAGCCTGTAGGGTTTTAATCTCTCAAAAAGTAGTTTGGATTCTTAACGATTGTTCATAAATATAAGAGCACAAATCTAATTACCAATGCCATAAATTATAATCCCATATGTTTCCTAAATGTTTTACAAAATATCATCCCCCAACTCTACCTGTACGGCCTATACCATCTAATTGAATTTGGCCTTCACTAGCTTGTAAAGGGGATGATGGGAGAGAAGTGATTTTATGTAAATTTTGGATATTTAAATCACTTAAAATATTTTTGTGACCTTTATGATATGAAATGACACATCTACAATGTTTTCACTTTCACATGACTTCAAGAAGTCTATACAACTTCTCTAACGCCTCAATATGGCATTGAAATCCAAGAATCTAACTTTTATCTGACATGCTAACACATGTGGCAGTTAATTATCTAATCTAAGGACATTATATATTTTTGGTACATATTTTTCACTTTTTAAACTTTGACGAACACAAATATTAGCCAAAATCACCTTTTCATGCATTTTCAACACCTTAGAGCTAGCAAATGATCCTCAAACTTTCCAAAACTTCATAAAATGTCATGAAAAGATGTTTAACACATTAAATGACTTTAATAAATCTCTAATAACCTATGACATAACTTTACAATGTCTTATCCCTCCATGACACTCCTAGACCACTATATGACCTCAACACGAAATTACCTAAACTTCTCCAAACTAACCTTAAACCATTCTAACAAGGTTAAATGAAGTTTAGGGATCATAAAGGTTATGACTTGAACACATCACAATACCATGAAAAGTTTAAATTTATAGTGGGGTGACCAATTTGACTTGGAGTCAAATTTGGTCAACACTTCATTTGTCTTTCTTATAATAAGGTACAAGGTGATCTCTCTTTCACCTTGGGTGAATGCTTAAGTTTTATGTTTAATTGATATGTTACCATAACAAGTATTATATATGTTTAACTTGTTATGATTAGTACATGTGATCTATTGATTATATTAATAGTAAATTGCATATCTGAAAGTTATTCCAATGATATAAAAAAGCAAAATATCTTTGTACTTTATTTTTTGTTTCTCTCTTCCTATAACTTTTTATTGCTAATGATTATTTCCTTTAGTCTCATTAACCTAATTTTGGTCATTTTTGGACATTAATATAATTTATTTCTTTAACTATTTATTTAATGAAATCTAAGACAATGCTAAGAATCCATCACATAGATCAACAATCATAATGTACATATTTTCACAACAAAAGAGCTTCATTGTGTTCAGTATAACACTAGTACATCAATTTCGTGAAAGTTAAATATTTGAACTATCCATTCATTGACACAACCATGATTTTAAACTTTATTTAGTTATGAATACTTTTGAGAAGGATAACATGTATGCAATAACAAAAATAATAAACAATAATGACACATAAGAAGTAAATATCTATTCATAAAGCATAACAGTGTATGACTCATAGATATGTCAAATATTATGTATTTGTATCCAAATTATGTCATAATGACATCAAAAATAGGCTATGTCGAGATAAAATCTAGACCATAACATACATATATAAAATGTGGCATATAGGCATGTAATGTTGGCCATATTAGCATTAAAAAAAGAGTATGCCTACAACTACCCCTAAAATAATAATTAGATTTCATGTTGATCATTGCCTCTAAATAAATTATGCATCATCACCATAGATGTAGAACCAGAGGTGCTACATGACTCATTATGGGGAGAAACTCTCCTCTTAGCATGTGAAGGACCAACTATCTCTACCACAACCTCAAAACACAATGACACTTGCACAATATATCAAAAAATAAATTTTAATGCATTAAAATGATATATGGAAAATGATAGAGTTGCCAAGAACAAAATTTTGAAACAAGGTGTTTTTAGACTCACTACATGCCACCTAAATGATTGTCTATTCTATGGAGCATATATATAGAGTTAGATATATATGTGCATATAAATATAAATATCATGTATATTATCATGACTTAAAGTTAAAAATAATTTTACTATGTGTTATAACTAGTCTCTATCTTTGAATCAAGTGCTTCCAGGGAGATAATGGATCTTGGAATGAAAATGAAACATTATTTTGATCCATGTGGGGTACCCATAACATCTTTCATCATCTATAAAACCAACAAATGAAAGAGGTAAATTAAGAATCAAATAAAACTAAACTATTTTAAGATATTTAAATTAAAATTATTCCTTTTGTACATAAAGAGAGGGTGAGAGAGAGATGTAAAGAGAGAAATTATTTCTTTTGTACTAAAACTATGGTGTATACAGAATATTTAAATAATATAATAACTTGATGTAATTTTCTTTTCCAAATTGAGTGTAGGGTATTGTAGTGCTAATTGCACCATTAAAAACAAAATCTAAGCCAGTTGGGGTACATAATTTATCGATGATAGTATATACAAGCAATAAATGAAAGAAGTCAAATATTAGTCAATTAAGTAAATGTATACTAAAATATAAACTTGATATTCCTTTAAATATATAAACAAATTATCATTAATAAAACTTATGTGTCAAATACAAATGGTGAAGTAGATAAGCCCTACATAACTGGTTGTGAGTGATGGGAGGTGGTGAAGAAACTATAAATGCAATATACTCTGGCATGTTATTTTCTTGAGGTTCTGAATGAGCTACAGATGACATATGCTCTGGCATATTAGTGTCCCAAGGTCCTGAATCAATTACATATGGCATATCCTACATGAGGTGTTGGTGTTATGAGGTGTAAAGAAACTATAAATGGAATATATTGTTTTATAATTATGTGTAGAGATGCTAAATTAACTTTAGATGGCATATACTATTGCGTACTAATGTGTTGTATAAATGTATGTCTAGTCTTCATAGGTGTACCTATTGGATTTACAGATGTAACATGTATATGTCTAAATTTGGATATGTGTTTTCCAATTAAAATAATCAATAATTCAATTGGAAAAAGCATAAGATAATATTATTTTCATAATAAACATTTTACATAGCACAATATTAGATGTGACTAGATAAACTAAGGTGAAAAACAAGGCTTTTCTCTCATATGAGCTTGTTCAAAACAAGGTTTCTCATGTTAAACCAAATAAAATAATTAAATAAAAACTAGAAATAAATAACCCAAAACCAAGACCAAAGACTTTTGAAAAAGTAAGAAATGAAAAAAATTATAAGACTCTTTGACTCATGGCCTTAATGAGGTTTTAAAAACCTTACCAGTGAATCCATTGTTAGTGGCAATGAAAAAATGAGCAATGAAGAACCCATACGAATGTGAAATCTTAACAAATATAATCCAAGGATTAATCACCTTTGAAAACACTAGTGCAAATATGGATGTAAAAAACCCACATGGTGCAATAGGCACGAACATGATATTTTGTACCATCTTCCATGTTTAGAGAAAGCATCCTTCTTATGTGTTAAGATTATCCATTAAGTCTTAAAAAATCATTGGACTATCTAGTTCATCCATGTAATGCAAGAAAACATATTAAAAATTAAAGGGAAATTTGGTAATATTAATGGCCACGGTTGAGTGTGTGTGTGTGTGTGTGTGTGTGTGTGTGTGTGTGTGTGTGTGTGTGTGTGTGTGTGTGTGTGTGTGTGTGTGTGTGTGTGTGTGTGTGTGTGTGTGTGTGTGTGTGTGTGCGCGCGCGCGTGCGTGTGTGTGCGTGTGTGTGTGTGTGTGTGTGTGTGTGTGTGTGTGTGTGTGTGTGTGTGTGTGTGTGTGTGTGTGTGTGTGTGTGTGTGTGTGTGTAATGTTAGACAATAGCTTATTCCACTTCAACAACAATGTAAATTCACTGCATCTGCGCTTCTCCTTCAACAACAATGTAAAATATATACTGGTGTGTGGAAAGAAAAACTAGTTAGGTGTGATGGAGTGCAAGGATGGGCTCCTTCAATGCCCACAACAGGGTCTTTAATGCATGATGGTGAGGTGTTATTTCTTTGGCACCTCCAACAGGGTGTATGCATAACGTGGAATGAGCGCTCTTAAATTAAAGTTCAAATGTCCCACATTTGGCTCCTAATAATATTTTTTTATGATTGACATTGGCATAACCTTGTTTATATTAAATTGAATCAGGATTAACAAAATAAAATAATTCTTATAAATAAATCAAAATTTATTTCTATGAACTACATTCATGAAAATTATTCTTCTTACAATATTATTCATTCCTAAACAAATAAAAGAATTAACTACAAATTATAAATAATTAACTCTAAACCAAGACTAAAGATTTGTGAAAAGTAAGAAATGAAAGCAAATCATAAGACACTTTGGCTCATGGCTATAGTGAGGTTTATAAAACCTCACCTATAAATACATTGTTAATGATGGTGGCAAGATGAATAATGAAGAAGCCATACTAATGTGAAGGCTTAACAAATACAAACCAAGGATTAATCGTGTTTGAAAACACTAGTGCAAATTTAGATGTAAAACGACTACTTGGCTCAATGGGCATGAACACAATATTTTATACCATCTTCCATGATGAGACCAAACATCCCTTGATAAGGACCTATAACTAATAAGCAAAATCATTGAACACTAACACTTTATGTAAAATGCAATAAAACAAATGGAGGAAAAAGAATAGGAGTCACAATCTAACATTAACATTGAACATATACAAATCAATTCTTTTTTTTTAAAAGTCACAATTTGGTATTCATAAAGAATTTGAGTTTTGTAGGAGTCTTCATAGATCTATAGCATTAATTCTCCATCTTAGAAGGAAAGGAAGGTCTTCAGAATAGTTTTATGGGCACGTTAATGAATGAGGTTTAATGTGTCCTATTTTGTAGTCCTAATTGGGCTCATTATAAATATTAGAAGGAAACAATAGACCAATATATGAATTTCAACAAGTTTAGTGAATTAATAGATGAAGCCTACAAAAGGAAACTAGTGGCACCATGAAGAAGAGAAAACATAGGTATTTGCCAACATGAAGTAAACATATACCATTATGTCATGGATCCATGTATTTTACAAATGCATCTAATAGAAGAGAAGAATATGTTCCTCATTTCTATAAATATCTACCAAAACATAAAAATACAATCACCACCATATCAAAATCGGAAACCTTAGGAAAAAACAAACTTGTGTTTTTTTATATTAATGATTTTATGACACAAATGTAGATGCATCATTGATTGGTTGGAGAAGATGCAAGTGGATTAGGTTGTGGTTCTATGTGTTTAGAGTTGTTTAATGCAGAATGGTGAGTTGTTATTGCTTTGGCACTTCGAATAGGGTGCATGCACAATGTAAACTGAGTGTTATTAACTGAAGTTTAAATGTCTCACTTTTCACTGTCACTGATATGTTTTTTAAGATTTTAATTATCATCTATCAATTTGAATTTCAAAAAATACTTTAATTACATAATAATCTTTATATTAGCACCAAACTAACACCTTGAAAATCTAAGATTAAATAATAAACTCTTCAAACTATCCATCAATATAATTTTTAAATATTAAGATAATACAATTTAAAGGTCACGTAGGTGCAAAGTTATGATACATCCCTTACATTCGTGCATTATCTCGTTCACTAATATTGGCAATTCTTGGTCTTCATGGACATTAATATTTAAATTAAATTAAATATAGTTCAAACCATGTGTTGTGGACAGGTTGGAAAGGGCAGAATCGGGTTAAATTCTGTCTTCCAAAAATTAATTACTCGCAAATTAATAAATAAAAACATTTCATAATATTAATAACCACGTGCTTAAAAATCTTGACGATATTGATAGACAGTTGCTTGTCCATACAAATAAGAACAACTGGTAACAACTATCGAAGCTTAGCCGCGTTGAAGCCCGACAGGAATTCAATGCTTATTGAATGAGAACGGGCCTTAGCGTTGGAACGCAATCTGCAGTCATCATCTCCATCTGTGTTTGGTGGCGTATTAAATGCCAATGTATGCTATGCTGGGTCTTACATTCGATTCAATTTTACAGTCGATTGATTATATAAAACCAATAATGTTATAGGATATTGTGAAAGAGTGAGCACTGAGTAGCATTGGTGTGACAGCGAAGAGAAAGATGGCATCCAAGCTCAAGCTCTGCGGAATGCTCATGCTTTTTATGGTGGGAGTAATAGTTCTTTGTGAGGGCCGAAATCTGAAGGAAACGTTATATCAAACGGATCATTGGGGACGGGGTGGGGGACTTGGCGGCGGTAGAGGCTTAGGAAGTGGTGGCGGCCTAGGCGGGGGTGCTGGTGCGGGTGGAGGAGCAGGTGCTGGAGGAGGGCTGGGCGGAGGTGGTGGTGCTGGTGGAGGATTGGGCGGAGGTGGAGGCGCCGATGGGGGAGCTGGCGGAGGTTTAGGTGGAGGAGCCGGTGCTGGTGGACGTGCGGGAGGAGGCTTAGGTGGAGGAGCTGGCGGCGGTGCTGGTGGTGGAGCAGGAGGAGGATTTGGTGGTGGTGCTGGAGTAGGTGGTGGTGGTGGCTTTGGTGGGGGAAGCGGTGGTGGTTTTGGAGGGCGCTCTGGAGGTGGTGCAGGCGGAGGATTTGGAGTCGCATATATTAAAATAAAATAGAGATCGGGAACTTGATTAGGATTTTAAGGGACTCTTGTTCGACCAACCCCCCACCATGTTTCTTTAGAAAGTACATTAGAGTATCTAAAGGGATGTTGACATTGATAGGTCAAAATCTTATAGGAAGGCATGTAGGGCATATTATGGAAAGTATCAGCAGGTAATGTGAGATAGAATAAAATAACAAAAGATAAAATATGTGAATTATTCATTGATACAAGAACCAATGAACAACTTTCATTGTCTTGAAAATGCTTCCCAATCCACTGGGGCCACCATGATGTGATAAAAGTATAATTTTTGGGATTAGTGGTGGATGGTATTTGATCATTCACCTTGTAACAACCACAAGGCTCCTTTATATTTTATAAGGAAACTCTACTACAAGTTTTGATCCACATCCCTTTTCAGGGATACGTCTCCCCGCTGAGGCGGTCATTGCTCGCCACGTGTCCGATTAGGGATCGCCTCGGGTGCTTCAGTCACTGGGCATATAAGGGTCTGGAAGAGGACCCAGATCACTCTGGAGCTTTTGGCGTGACGGCCAGTCTTTTATTGGTATCAGAGCTAGGTCTCGAGGTCGAGACTCACGAAAGCTGGTGGGCATGATCCACATCCCTTCTCAGGGATACATCTCCCCGTTGAGACAGTCATTGCTCGCCACGTGTCCGACCGGGTATCACCTCGGGGGCTTCAGTGGCTAGCCATATAGGGGTCTGGAAGAGGACCCAGACTCCGGAGCTTTTGGCGTGACGACCAGTCCTATTGGTATCAGAGTTAGGTCTCAAGGTCGAGACTCGCAAAAGCTGGTGGGCATGATCCACATCCCTTCTCAAGGATACGTCTCCTCACTAAGGCGGTCATCGCTCGCCACGTGTCTGACCAGGAATCACCTCGGGTGCTTCAATGGCTAGCCATATAGGGGTCTGGGAGAGGACCGAGATCACTCTAGAGCTTTTGGCGTGACGGCCAGTCCTTTTATTGGTATCAGAGCTAGGTCTCGAGGTCGAGACTCGCGAACGCTGGTGGGCATGATCCACATCCCTTCTCAGGGATATGTCTCCCCGTTGAGGTGGTCATCGCTTGCCACGTGTCTGACCGGGAATTGCCTCAGGTGCTTCAGTGGCTGGCCAGATAGGGGTCTGGAAGAGGACCCAGATCACTCCAGAGCTTTTGGCATGATGACCAGTCTTCTATTGGTATCAGAGCTAGGTCTCGAGGTCGAGACTCACAGACGTTGGTGGGCATGATCCACATCCCTTCTCAGGGATACGTCTCCCTGCTGAGGCAGTCATCGCTCGCCACGTGTTCGATCGAGAATCGCCTCGAGTGCTTCAGTCGCTGACCATATAGGGGTCTGGAAGAGGACCCAGATCACTCTGGAGCTTTTGGCGTGATGGCTAGTCTTCTATTGGTATCAGAGCTAGGTCTCGAGGTCGAGACTCGCGAAAGCTGGTGGGCATGATCCACATCCCTTCTCAGGGATACGTCTCCCCTCTGAGGCGGTCATCGCTCGCCACGTGTTCGACCGGGAATTGCCTCGGGTGCTTTAGTGGCTGGCCATATAGGGGTCTAGAAGAGGACCCAGATCACTTCGAAGCTTTTGGCGTGATGGCTAGTCTTCTATTGGTATCAGAGCTAGGTCTCGAGGTTGAGACTCGCGGAAGCTGGTGGGCATGATCCACATCCCTTCTCAGGGATACGTCTCCCCGCTGAGGAGGTCATCACTCGCCACATGTCCGACCGGGAATCACCTCAGGTGCTTCAGTGGCTGGCCATATAGGGGTCTTGAAGAGGACCCAAATCACTCCAGAGCTTTTGGCGTGATGGCTAGTCCTATTGGTATCAGAGCTTGGTCTCAAGGTCAAGACTCGCGGAAGCTGGTGGGCATGATCTAAATAGAAGACTGACCGTCACACTAAAAGCTTTGGAGTGATCTAGGTCCCCTTCCAGACCCCTATATGGCTAGCCACTGAAGCACTCGAGGCGATTCCCGGTCGGACACGTGGTGAGCGACGACCGTCTCAGCAGGGAGACGTATCCCTGAGAAGGGATGTGGATCATGCCCACCAGCTTCCGCGAGTCTCGACCTCAAAACCTAGCTCTGATACCAATAGAAGACTGGCTGTCACGCCAAAAGCTCTGGAGTGATCTGGGTCCTCTTCCAGACCCCTATATGGCCAACCACTGAAGCACCCGAGGCGATTCCCGGTCAGATGCGTGGCGAGCGATGACCGCCTTAGCAGGGAGACGTATCCCTAAGAAGGGATGTGGATCAAGTTTATCCTCAAAGAGACACCTCATTATTTTGATTACTTAAATTTTTGACGTTGGGGAAAAGGCTCTACACAGGTTAAAGAGGGTGCACATCATGTACATAATCAACACGCAAGAGCCCCTACCCAAAATATAGTTCAACTTGTGATAGTCCCCTTTATAGTGAATGGGACTATATATTGACACATTACATGGACTTAATAAACTCACTAACACCCTCGTTTAACATACGACATAACTTTCCCATTTTAATGTTGGCAAGGGTGTACATGGGGATGCTCCTGCTAGACCTCATGCTCGACTACACTATTGTAGAATTGTGGGGATCTTTGCACTGGAGTTTTAGAGGACGATGAGGATTCAACTCAACCTAATTATGTATTATTTCTATTGGGCTAGATGATGTGGTTATGAGTGATGAGTTCTTGAGACATACATTTGGTTTGAACACGTTGGCCATACCTTCCTATGTATGTTTTATACTTGACACATTAAAAATATTGTTGTTGGCCCTGTTAAATTCAAAATTTATATAAATAAGGTAATAATTAATTACATATAAAATTCAATAATTTATACATATTTTTTATGCTCCAACACATATACTATTGCTACTTGCCATATGTAATATAGGCCCGAATAACAATGATCTTTTGTTTGTTTATTTGATGAATTCAATGGAGACTTCTCCCTCTATTCAGGTGGGAGAAGACATAGGCATAACTATAGTGATTTCTTCCTCACAACAACTCACCAAGGTATGTGAACTTATAATTTTTATATGCAAATGATTTTATTTAGTACTTGTACAAATTTAACTGATGTGAATCTCTTGTTTATGCATAATTTTATAGACACATATGGTACTTCAATTCAAATGAATATTAGGAGAGCAATGGAATGAGATAAATTAATTCTAATATAGTTATTGTATTTTAATTATTTAGTTTGTTTATTTAAAGGTTTACATGAACTTACAAAATTTATTATCAATAAATTTAAACTAATTTTGAAATTTTATTTTTTATATGTGTGTGTGTGCAGTGTCAAATCGCTTGTATTTTCCAAAGTAGACCATTGACTTATGTTGGTTCTCCCTTTCACACTCATGTACATGAGTCGTTAAATTATATTGATCCTACTGAGTGTTAGAATCAAATTGACTTTGAACACTTATATGCAGTAATTGCATGTTCAGATTATTTTGTCATTTAAAAGTACATTCTTAACTTATTTTCATGACCATGACTTCTTTTTATGAACAAGTTCAGCTACATGTGAGCCTTGAGACTAAAAGTAATACATATCTACAAAGTTTATAAAAATATTCACTTAAAAGATCTTCATATGTGATAAAGGCAAAGAGAGGGAGGATATTTCATGATTAGAATGTGTGTTTTGTCATTTTTTGTATACCTATATGGTAATGTGTGTATGTATGCCATTATATGCCTATATATAATTGACATGATATTACATATCATTCACATTTTGCATGCCTATATATATATATATGACTTTTTTATAATTATTGTGTACATGTTATCATCATTTGAATTTTATTGATTTTAAAACTCACCCAAATGTGGTGTATCTACCATTCCACCATTGCCTTTACCTAGGATGCCATCTTTGAATTTCACTACCTTTGAAAATCTCTTAGCTTTTATGTATAATAAGTATTAAGGTTTTGAACTTGTTAGAATAAAAAATAAAAAATGATGAATCAAATATACCTCATTTCCCATTAAGATCTAGAAATATCTCTTAATAGAATAGCTTGATGACATGTAAGTTTGGAGTTTAGGGATAGATGAATGTAGTGAGAAGGTGTATCTTTCATTTATAGGAGACTATGGATGTGACCACAAAGTCATTTATTCAATTGGGCATGTGGTTAAAAATTTGCTTTATTTACTGAGTAACTTTTGTCTCATTTTGCAAATTTTCACTACAAGATAAAGTTTATGCCAATTACATGTCCATCTGAGTAAGTCCATGAAATCCTAAGGATGTCCAGAGGACTCCCACTAGGATTTAAGGCACATATCTAGCTATCCAAATTTACATGAAATGACTTCACAAAGTTTACCTTCGTTTCCCCCTTTATAACTAGTAGTCTCCTTTAAGAAGTGTGTCTACTAGCATGTGAGTTTAGAGTTTTGGGGCTGACATAGGCTATAATAAGGTGTATCTTATGTTTATAGGCAATTTTGCATGTGATCATGAAGGTATTTTATTGATTGGCCATATGATTCAAAATTTGTTTCCTTTACTAAGCAACTTTTGTCTCATTTTGTAGCTTTTGGTTGTGACTAGAAAGGTTACTATAAATTGTAAGTTTGTATGAGTGTGTCAAAAAATAATAAGGATGTCTATATGAATCATACATGAAACTATAGGATCTAGTGATGTATCTCTATCCATCCTAGTTTACGAGTAATGAATTCACAAAGTTGGCCTTTTTTCCCCTAAAGAAGTGGCAAACTCTCCTAGGAGAGGTGTCTGTTGGCATGAAAGTTTGTAGTTATGGAAAGAAAGATACTAAGTTAAGGTGAATATTTCATTTATAAGCCATTTTAGATGAGATCACAAAGGTAGTTCTTCGATTGGCAGCATGGTTTAAAATTTGTTTCCATTACTATGTAACTTTTATCTCATTTTGTATGTTTTGGTTGCAAGAAGAAATTTAACACCAATTCCATGTCCATTTGAGTGGGTATATGAAATCCTTGGGCACATCTATAGGACTCATATATGAAACCATAGGACCTAACGATAAGTCTCTAACCAACCCTCTTTGCATGCAATAACTTCACAACATTTGCCTTTTATTTCCCCCTGAGAACTAATAGTCTTTCTTGAGAGACGCATCTAGTGGTGTATAATTTTAGATTTTAATGGACAACATAGCTTGGGAGAAGTTTTGTCTTTCTTTTATATTATATTATTGATGTGACTATGAATTTTTTTCCTTGATTAGGCACATGGTTTAAATGTTGCTACCTTTACTAAGCATCTTTTATCTCATTTTACAAATTTAGCCATGAAATAAATGTTGTTTGTATTTGCATGCCCATTAGAGTGGGTTTGTGATATGCTAATAATGTCTAGAGTACTCCCACATGCAATTTTATGAGGTGAATGTGCATCTATAGCCATCTTGGTTTGCATGCAAAAACTTTTTTAAGTTTGCCTTCTTTTCCCCCCTTAAAAATAATAGTCTCTCCTCAATGATGCATATGGCGGTGATAGTATTTGGATTTTGGGGTATAATAGAGGTTAAAATAAGGTGTAGATTGAGTTTATAGGGCATTATGGATGCAACCATGAAGGCAGTTACTTGATTGGGCATACAATTCAAAATTTTCTTCCTTTACTAACTTTGTTCTCATTTTGTAAGTTTTGGATGCAAAAGAAAAAATACTACCAATTACACATCCATTTGTATGGGTCCACAAAATATTTGGGATGTATATATGATTCACATGTTCAATCATAAGATATGATAGCACATATCTAATCATTCTAGTTTGTGTGCAATAATTTCTCAAAGTTCACCTTATTTTCCCCCTTCAAAACAAGTAGTCTCTCTTAAGAGACATGTTCAACAATGTGTGAATTTAGAGTTTGGAATCCAACATGGGATTAATAAATTTTATATTTCACTTATAATCCATTTTGGATGTGACTACAAAGTAAATTCCTCAATTGGGTGTGTGGCTCAAAAGTTTCTTCCTTTACTGAGCAAATTTTGTCTCATTTCTCAACTTTTGGCTTCGATATAATTTTTTTCCAATTGCACGTCCATTTGATTGGGTCTTAAAAAATTTGGGAATTTTTATATAAATTTTTAATACAACCATATGATCTGATCACATGTCTCTATCCATCTTAGTTTGTGTGAAACATCTTTATAAATTTCACCTTCTTTTCTCCTCAAAAACTAGTAGTCTCTATTAAGAGACACATCTAGTGGCATACAAATTTAGATTTTGGGGACTAAAGTATTCTAATATAAAGTTTATTTTATATTTATAGGACTTTATGGATGCAACTATGAATGAATTCCCTCGATTAATCATACAGTTCAAAATTTAATTCATTTATTATGTTAATTATATCTTAATTAATAGCTTTTATTTGTGAGAGAAAATTTATAAAAAAATACAAATCCATTTTAGTGGGTATGTGAAATCATAGTAATGTCTATAGGACTCCCACATGTAATTGTAGGAACTGATAATGCATTTATAGCCATCCTGGTTTGCATGCATCAACTTCGTAAAGTTCACTTTCTTTTTTCACTTGATAACTAATAGTCTCTTTTAAGAGACATGTGCAATGACATGAAAGTTTAGAGTTTAGGGGATGATGGAGGATAGGATAAGGTTTATATTGTGTTTATAATCCATTATATATGTGACTACAAAGTTAGTTCCTTGATTGGGTGTGTGGTTCAAAAGTTACTTCCTTTATTGAGCAATTTGTTTTCTTATTTTGCTACTTTTGGCTATGAGAGAAACATTTCCTCCAATTATAAATCGATTTGAGAGGGTCCATTAAATCTTGGGGACATCTAGAGCAACCTACCATGAAACCATAGGATTTGATGATGTATTTATAACCATCTTGGTTTCCATTCAACATCTTCACAAATTTCACCTTCTTTTTCCCCTTAAGAACTAGAAATCTCTCTTAAAAAACATGTTTGATGGCATATAAGTTTGGATTTTATGAGATGGCAGAGGTCAAAATAAGGTATATATTTAATTTATAGACCATTCTAGACATTATTTGAAAGTTAGTTCCTCAATTGGGCACACATTTCTTTGCTTTAAGAAGGACAACTTTCTCTTTTACTTCTCTTAGCTTCGAGAATATCAAATTATCTACTAACAATACCAACCACATGAAAATGAAAGCTTATATGGCACCACTAGCCTATAATAAATATTTTAGTAATTAATTAAATTCAAATTTATATGTATTATCTTTAAAAAAAAAAAAAAAAAGATAAAATTAAACTCAATCAAATTTGAGAAATCAACATACATTGGAAATTGAATCCAATAAACTAAAGTGTTGGTTACTCTTGATAGTATAAATAGTTGCTTCATGGTCAAAATCATGAACATGTCATAGCTCATAATTAAATATCTCTCCATGATATTTGAGTAATAGAACATTTGTTACAATAATCAAATTTTAAAAGTGGAGTATGGTCTAATGTGCTTCATAGTCTTCAAACAAACATACATCAAAATATTTGATAGGATACCATCTAAGTTAAGTTCTAAATACAACCATAGACCTATTGGGATGATCAAGCTTTTCCCCATTTGTGATTTGGGAAATCAAATTATTTTTTTCCTCTACACATTGGCATAAGTAGTAGTTTAGGCCCTCTTCATTATCCTCATCTATAATAATTTCATAAACATGCTCTATATCAAAAATTATAAAATATTTTTAGTAATGATGTTGAAATATATATATATATATATATATATATATATATATATATATATATATATATATATATATATATATATATATAATTGATAATTTAATAATTTATGAATAAATATTTACCCACGCACCTGGTTGCACTAGATCAAATGCATGGTCAAAGTCATAAGATGTGTCAATTTCATAATTTTTAGTGAGTTTAGAAGTTGATATATGTCTATTGGACTTATAGGTATAAAAATTTATTCATCCACCCACTTTTATGATTCACTCATTCCAAAATAAATTCGACACATGGTAAATAAAAACATTCCATGTGCCTCATAATAATTTTCCAAACACTTTGTTCTATGCTACTGAATGATTGGAAGAAGTCACTTCATCCTATCACTATCATGAGATATTCTTAGATATCCAAATGTTATTATTCAATAAAAAATAAACTTATATGAACAATATAGCTTTGTTATGCACCATTATCCATTTCCTCATTACACAATTCGACAATCATATTTGTATCTATCAAATCAGCACCTTCTTCAAATTTCAACTAATTTATCAAGAGGGATATTTTCAAACATTATCCAATACTATAATGCTCCAATTTTTCATAGCTACCCTCAATGAAACTCTAAATATGTTGTAAACTAGTCTTGACATGTATCCTACTCAACTAGTAAAACATTTGTTCATTTTTAAATTACAATGTGCAATTATTTAAACAAGTATAATGTTGATAAAAAGTAATGTTTTTTTCACTCAAATTTACATAGAACATTCCAAAATAGCCTTCCACATACCTCATATAATGTGACCAATCATCACTGAGGTATAAATGCTACTCCCTTAATATCTTTTAAATATACTTTTCATTTTTAGGTACATGTATGAAGAAAATATGCATGAAAATGGAAACCTATATTAAGGTGTAGTACTATGACTAAACCTCATTTTGTTTTTTCAATGTGTAATTATATAAATATTCAACTACTAAAAAATTGTACCAAGTGGGAATGTTTCCTTATATAACTTTAATTGTCTATCCAACCATGAAGCTCTATATGTGTAACTTGCATACTCATACACGATTTTCTCCCTCAATTTGGCCATAAATTCAAAAACAGGTGTTTTCTATATAACAAACTCACATATTTTAGATACATTTATATATTTTAATGTATATCCATGAGGAGAGTACACATGAAATAGGTTAATATTTTCCACTAAAAATATTTCAAGTTCTATCCAAGCATGTTTTATTATAAACAAAATTATCCATCTAATATTTGACAAAAGAGATTGTGTTGTAAGTAGACATAAGAGCACAAAATCACAAAGTATATATGAATGAAAAGTGTGAGATGTGTGGTATTTTGTATAATTTATGTCATTTTGTATGTATTTGGCACATGATTGTATATCAAAAGTATGTAGAATACATAAAGACACCTCCGGGAGAGAAATGAAAGGTTTGGAATGTAAAGCATCAGATACTTATTGATCTATAAATATTGTAAAGTTGTAAAGGAAAAGGGTTACAAATTATGACAGATTAACATATAGATTTTATTATGTTTCTTTCAAAAGTATTATGTTCTTTTTTTGTGCACATTTATATTTTGTTTCATTCAAATCTACTTATTACTATAAAAATAATTAATGTTTTCTATGTTTGAGTCTATGTTTCTATGAATATTATCTAAGTAGGAATATAATGAATAAACTAAATTTCCATATCCTTATCTATGTTTTGAACTTGTAATTTTAATTCACATGAACAATCCTTAGAATTTTGTGATGGGAATTTTAAGAACCTCTGCTAACAATGGTGTGGTGAGTGTGGATTTTGAAACGTGCTCAAATGGCTACTAGGTCAAAGAGAATTAAAAAATTAATAGAATGAGAGGCTAGATGAGTTAGAAACATGATGAAATAAATCATAACTAAGCATATTCATGGTAAAATCTATGAAATTTAATGGTATGATTTCCCTAAATTGTTAGTCGCTTGGTTATAAAGACTATAATATTATTACTTTAGGTCGAGGGAGATAATACACTTTATCTAGATTGAAGAAAAGGTAAAAAGACTATGAATACTAGACACTAATTGGATGTGTACAATAGACCATTAGATAAAAGCCACTATCAAAAAATACATCACTAAGTTTTATGTGTAGGGGTACATTATATTTGAAGCTACGTAGGATTTAGTTACAAGAGGCATCAGAGGTAAATTTATATAGTGGATACCAATAATTCTAAATATATTAGCAATGGAGAAGGACATATCACCAATCCCAACTAATATGGAGTAGTTGTGTAGGGCACTAAAAGGAATGTGGACTAGAGGGAGTGAATGATGAGGAGTTAAGAGAATGACTTGAAACTGAACCTAGAATATGGAGGACATAGAAAAGCATAATGAGAAGATAATTTTGGGGCTTGAGAGAGAGTTACGATAATAAAATAACTAGAATAAATAAAATGATCCTCATGTAATAATGAGTAGGGGTAAAATAGAGAGTGTGAAAACTACAAGAGGAGATATACCTCTGAGGGAAATTAGAGACTATGAAGAGGGGAAAATAAAAGTACCTGAAGGATTTAAGGGTGTCAAATAGATTGAATGGAATGTGTGAGATGGGGAAAGTGATTCAAATAAAATGAAAGATAGAGAATTTGAAATATTTGCAAAGAATCAAATAGAACAGCTAGAGGGTAGTTTTAGGAAGCATATCCAAAAATGTATTATTTGGAGAAGAGGAAGGACAATGTCTTGAAAATGTGATGAAAAGTCACATAGCAAATTCAAGTTTAAGTTCAAGTGGGGAAAGTACTTTGGTCATGGATCATTCATTCCAAGGGATTACATCTTCCATGCCAAATTTTTTATTGTGATTTAACATTGTATAAAATAAGAGACATATTAAGTGGTTTATTGAGTTTACAGTTAAATTTGGAAATTTAAGTGCAAAAAATTAGAAATTAGTAGAAAATAATAATATTAGTACTCCAAAGACAACTATGTTGAATCCTAAGACATCATCATTAAAGACCAATCCAAAGAAGCCAATTTTTTTAGGAAAAATCATAGGAAACATGACCCTCAATATAGGATTTTTTATAACTTTGACAACTTATGATGGTTCTACTAATTATGAATAGTTATTTTGACCTGTGAAATTAAATGGTAAGCTAAAGGTGTCTCTATTGATGATGTAATAAAGTTGAATATTATATTATCCCTAATAGTTAGAGATTTAGAATTCATATATAAGAAAAATCTAACTATAATGGGTTTATAAGATGTCAAGAATAAACCGATTGGGAAATTCAAGATGTATAAATGCCCAAGTCAAGCCATTTAGGGCTTGAAGGAGATTCACTAGAAAAGTGGATAATTAACTTGATATTATGATCTTAGATTCTCAGATGTTATAAACAAATTTGTTTTCTAGTTCACAGACACATACAAAGCTACATGGTTCATAGAAGGTCTGTGATCTAGGATCTAGTTTGATATCACACAAACATAGTTCCCTTATAAGGTTAAGGCTTCATCAATTATGATTTGTGTTTAACATATATAAGACTATGAGGAAATTTTAGAACCTACAATAATGACATACATTAAAATAGATGTTTTTATATGAAATATGGATGAATTACATAATATAAATAACCCCAAATTGTCTATATGGTGCATGGATTGTGGTAAGGAAGGACATCATGTAAATAATTATCCAAAATTTAAGATGATGACATTATATAATACTTGTCACATAATGGGACATCCCAATACTAAGTGTCACTTTATATAGAAATACATACAATAAATGCATAACATGTATTTTAACTTTTTAAAATCTCATAATCATGATGAAAAGAACTGCAGATAGCTCTAAGAGCTAAAGGAGGATATCACCAAAAATGTCTTCAGAGTCACTACATAATAGATTCCAATTGTAAAATTAGGAGTTACAAGCT
The DNA here is from genome assembly GCA_037957365.1 of Torreya grandis. NCBI lineage: Eukaryota > Viridiplantae > Streptophyta > Pinopsida > Cupressales > Taxaceae > Torreya > Torreya grandis. The sequence continues at coordinate 1,479,806 of JARHVA010003222.1, forward strand.
TGGATGTAGAGATGAATTCATCTACATAATTTACTCTTGATTGGATACCCCACTATTCATAGTACTCAACTTTATAGTCTCCTCAATATTATCGTCAAGGTATTTCATGATGGACATCATAGTCACCTCATTACTAGATATGATAAACATCTACATCTCTTAGTATTAGTAGAACTGGAATTATGGGTCTTCATCATAATAGTCTAGATGGTCTCCACCATCCCCTCAAATACAATATGTGGGATACAAAGGATAATAGCAACAAGATGTAGTTATAGAGGTAGATATCAATGAGGATACAAAAGAGGATATTAGGGTCATGTATAAGATAATAGTCAATAAAATTAAACTATTATTTATTTTATGTGTGAAAAATATAAAAACATTCCATGAAATTTTCCTTACGATCTACAAAAATAAACAAATTGTATTTACTATAGAGTTTCATGCCATCACCATACAAAGGATTGTCTAGTCCTGGAAAAGTAGAGAAAGAAGAAAGCAATGACAATGTGAGCATGGTAAATTGACACTTGAAAGATCCTACATATTTATAAGTGATCACTCAAAATTATGAAAGAGAGAAAGAATTTACACCTCTGGATATTCCATAGGAGACCCTAACTAGAAAGGTTTTGCAAGACAAGTATATAGATCTTGTGAGGGAAAGGTTATGATGTATGAAGCTATGCAATTATTATAGAATATTCAAAACCAAAATTCTTCCAAAAGAGATGTTGTAGTCATAGATGTACAGGAAAATTGTTCACATGTTGTGACAAGATAGAGAAGTGATAGCCTTGACAAACCTTTTAAATTTGGTTATCACTTTGTACAATGAGCACATATCACATAACATCACCAAAATATTTCATAACCTATGAGACTGCATAAAAAGGGGTCAAAATTGAATTAAAAGGTTAATATGGTATGTGAAAACTAAGAAGTTGTGGGATGTTGATTCTTGAATGGATATTGAACTTGTAGGATATGATTTACCAAATTTCATCTTTGACTTTGAGAACACAGATAACATGATTCCTCAGTCCACATGAGAGACCATTAGATGACCTACTCTTAGGTATAACATAATTACACTAAGTCTCATAGATTACGAAAGGGTAGATCCTATAGGGAGTATATAAGATGTAGAAATAAAAGTTATTGATTTGAGTCTAAGATGGGATTTCAAATTCATTAATATGAATACCAATGAAACATATTATCCTATGCTAATCAGGGGAAAATGGGCATATAATGATCAGAGGACTATCAACATGTTTGCTAATAAACTAGTGGCTCACCAATGAGATAAGATCATAACTATACCCTTGAAAAAAGCTGAGAACAAACCATATATCATTCATAAGGAGCCTATTTTACCATATTCCTATAGAGATAACAATTGGTTTAATTTGGTGAATAACCAAAATAATTGGCTTTATGAACTAGAGGGTTTACTAAATTCATACAATAAACTCAGCCAAATTCATAATTGAAATATATAGAACAATTCATATAAAAACCTATAAAAAATATGTAACAAGTTTTGTAATTCCTATTAGAAGAGTGTAATTCTCCATCAATGTGATTTATTATAAGATCAAAAATGGATATATTGTACTAGGTAACCCCAATAAACATGGACTATATAGAGCCTACTCATGAGTGTACTCTACCATGGGAAACTATTTCTTATGTGATTGTTTATTTAGATGCACACATGTTTAATTAGGCACGGAGAGATCACTAGATAAGACCAATGAGGATGATTTTTGCCACCAAGTGAAAATTACCCCAATACTTCACAACAAAAAATTTACTAAAATTCATTTATAGATTAGAGCCATAAGTTCCTAAAGTGGACCTCTAGGTCAATGCACTAAATTATGCACTCAAAGGTGTTACTCTAACATGGTGGGAAGATCATCATTCCAAGAAAGTGTACTATGAAGAAGCGTGAAAACTAATTTGAGTTCAATTCAAAGTATCATATATGATTTCTAATTAATGGCCTTTATTTCAAAAAAGTCAGTTCCCCAACTTTCACATTCATAGGTGTGTTGACATATAGTATTCATAATTTGTAGGGTGTGGAACAAAAATACTAGGTGTATGTATTTTTGCATCCTCTAAAATCTTTACCACGAGCATGGTACATGTACCAATAACACATGCATGAAACCAAAAACTGAAAACACGTTCAACCTGATTTTATACAATTTTTTTTTATTCAAGGATTAAAATCCCATAGTGCAAAAAGTGATCAAAAAATTGAAGATGTTTCTATGTCATGGATAGGAGGAAGGCATATTAACTATGCAAGATCAAACTTTATAGGAGGAAGAACCTATGGACTTGAACAAATATATAAACAATTACTTGGCCAACAAGAAGTAAGAATGTTTTTTGTTAAAATCATGTAATAATATCCTAGTTAAATCAGATCTGGTCTAATCAAGTGATGATGAGGAGGATTTGGATTTAAAGGGTTATTTGACCCTAAATGATAGATAGAGGAGCCTAAAGTCAACATCACAGAACAAGTAGAGAATGTGCAGTTAAAAATATACATATTTAGTAGTAGTAATGGGAAATATGGTTAAGATACTATCTTTAAAAATGAAAAAAGAATATATATCAAGAAATACCATGTAAATTAATGGAAAACATTGGTACATAATCTGTACCAAATCTAACATCCAAAGGTAATTATTGAACACAATAGTAAATTTCATAAGGGTTACAATTATTGTGAGACTACCAAGATCTATCCCCCATAAAGTTTTCAAAATTCAATGATATATAAACTTCATTAGGGGAGATACACATAAAACTCAAATAGTGTGCATGGCCTATTAAGAAGCACACATACAGAAAAAATTCTAATATAAAGCTCAAAATCAAGGTTTAAATTGATCAAATGTGGGAAGCATGGATCATCTATCTAATAGATAAGGAAGAATGGGTAAGTCTGATGGTAGTTCAACCTTAGAATTTATGAGAGATATGAATCTATGGTGACTATAGGGAATTGGATGATGAATTCATTTATTAATTATTTCTAATTTTTTTCACAAAATAAGTTCTTTAGTCAATCACAACTTATGAATAATAATCACTCTCAAATAGTTTTAATGGATATCATTAGATTCTAACACATCAAAATAACTAACAAAGAATATATTTGAAATAAATTGGGGTTCATTTGCATATAAGTTAATACCTTTTAGTTAAAAAAATTCCCTTGTTATTTTCTCTATATCGATAATAATTGCATTCTAGGACTTTGTACATGACTATTTAGAAGTTTATTTCAATAATTGTAATATGTTTTCATCATTTAAATACCACTATCCAAGTTGTGAATAATGTTAGAGAGATGTCAGGATCTATGTATAGCTTTGAATTTAAAGAAGTTATTTTTCTATTTACACTTGGTGTTCTTTTGGTAATGTAGTATGCAACAATGGTATTCTAGTTAACCAACCCAAAATCATAGAAATTATGGGATTTTCACCTCCTATAATTTATTTTAAATTACAATCATTCTTAGGGCACACTAGATATTATCAAAAGTTCATTAGGGGGTGTGAAATTATATATGCTTCATTAGAAATAGTAATGCACAAGGATACATGGTTTTAATGGACTTACAAATGTAAATAAACCTTCATAAATGTAAATCATAATTTAGTAACAACCCCAATATTAGTGTTTATAAAATAGAATAATTATTTTCATGTCCATGGTGATGATTCAAGAATAGTAGTATCAGTTATGTTGGATGAACCTAGATATAGGTGATTAGATCACCCATTCACTTTGCAAGTAATAATATTTTAGTGGCTAAGAATAAATACACTACTACATAACAAAAGATCTATCTATGATGTTTTCACTACATAAATTTAGGAATTATCTCTTAGCTACACCATTTGAATTCTTTATAGGCTATCAATCTTTGTGATATTTAGCGAACAAGCCTATGGTAGGAGGGCATATATATATATGGTTATTGTTATTTCAATAATTCTAGTTTAAGATCAATGTTAATATAGTATGAGAAAATGTAGGAATAGATCATTTGAATCACATAAGGAATGATGAAGAACCAGAAGAATTATAGGATAAGTCACCAACTACTCATTTGTTCATAGTATGCAATTCTAGAAAATATGGAAGATATAACTAGTTTTATATAATAAGGAGTCTTTCCTATGTAATATGTTGAGAAAGACAAAATTAATTTGTTTACAAGAGCTATGCAATTTAGTATTATCAATGGGATTCTTTATAAGATGGGTATGTTTGATGTGCTTCACAAAATCACCTTGGACCATGAGAGACCAAAATTGCTACAAGAAGCACATTGGGGAATCATATGAGGACACTTTGCAAGGGAATATACCATGAGGAATACACTAAAAAGTGGCATGTGGTTACTTACTCTATTTTAAGATATACATAGAGTCGTAGAACCAATGCCTCTAAATCCAATGCTAGAAGTGAAACCATTTAAACGAGGAATTAATGTTATAGATCCTATTGACCCATCTAACAAGCATAATAATACAAGATATATAATTTCTATGATAGATTACTTCACAAAATGGGTAGAAGTTGTTGAAAGACCAAGTTATAGTGCCAAAGATGCAACAATTATTTTGTATGAAAACATCATAACCAGGTTTGGATGTCCTATGAAGTTAGTTAATGATAGAGTAATTCACTTCTTAAATAATACATTCAATACTCTAACTATATAATTCATAATAGTTCACCATAGGAGCATGACTTGTCACCCTCAATCCAGTGGGAAAGTTGAAGCATTTAACAAATTTATTGAGAATATGATTTAAAAAATATGTAATGTGTAGAGAGATGACTAGGAGGATCTAATTCTTGTGATACTATTGGTATATATGACCAATTATAAATGTGTGACATGATTCGCTCATTTTCAACTAGTATATAGAATGGAAGTAATGATGCCAATGGAACACATATTTCATAGTGTGTTAAATGTGTTAATAATGTAGCTGTGAGATCAAGACTCACTTCAACCAAGGTTATTGGATTTAAATCACATGGAATAAACTAGGTAGAGAACAAGTTAGACATAAGAAAAAAATAATAAAATATATAATGCATGTCATGATCTCAACCTATGATCTAAGGAAATTCATCCAAAATAGATAGTTTTGTTACATGATAGTATATTTTAGGCATATCCATGGAAAATTCACATTTGGTAGAAAGGACCATATGTCATCCATGAAGTATCACAAAAAGGAAATCTAATACTCAGGGACCTTTAAGAAACCATTCTTTTGAGGTGAGTAAATGGTTGTAGGATAAATTTTTTATACCAATGATATTTATAAATATCATGCTAAAAGATATAGAGGATGCTGAGTAGCACCATGTAGTTATTAATTTTGTTTACTTTATAGTTTTTATTGTCTTTTTATAGGTTTTTATGTAGATTTTTATAGTGCAATCTTTATATCATAGACATTCATATCATCATTGAAAAGTTAAAGTCTTAGAGTACTAAAAGGAAGTAATACAATAATAGAAAGGCATATATTGGTCCAAGTGTAAGTTAAGGTATTAAGTCTCAGAATGAAGCACTAAAAAATAATATGGAAGAAAGGCACCCAATAGTAACTACCAAATGATTAATGATAAAAAACTCAAAATATTGATTTATTCCCAAACCAGATAGATAAGCTAGATTCAAGTTATATAAAATAAAATAAAGTCTTTAGTAATGAAAATATAATGTGTCACATCATGAAATTCCATCATACAAAGAAATGAGCCTACCCATCAATTCACTAAGGTTGTCAACATTTCATAAATTGATGACTAAATTTGAAATATATTTGACTAATAGTTATTTGTGGATATTTCTATATAAAATTACATTATAGTTGTGTGTGGGTCATATCCAAAAATTATTTCAGATGTATTTCATGGTTATAAGAACCTAATCTTCTTTTCACTACATCTCTTTGATTAGGTTACTCCATTACATTGTCTTTACAAAACTATGTAAGTAAATATTTTAGAGCAACATATATATGATTGTCTTTATGTGGGAGTCTACCATAAAATTACCAAAAGTTATTGTGTTTGCATCATCAAGTATTTCTTGTCTCCCAACTATTTTCATTAGTGTTACTTTGTTTATGTTCAGTGATATGCTTGTTTATCTAATCAAACATTTTTTTTCTATTCAAGCACTTACCATACAAGTTGTAATTATGTGTAAGGTATCATTACTATATTTGGTGTGTTGCTTCACACCTACAATATGGTATGCATTATCTAGATTTTAAATAATTACCTTATTTTTACCATCAATATTAGATGTTATTAGTCTTAAGGTGTTCATAGTATGTCTCATATTAAGAAATTTCATCATTTTAACAACTAATTGACATCTCATAGAATCTTTTAAAATTTCAATTTAATTATCCTAAAGCATATCATATTTTCTTCTTAATTGGAATTCACTCATTTTTTCAAGGATTGGTTTCAAAATGATTTCATCAATTTCAATTAAGTACATGGTTATTCTACACAAAATCTTAGGAGTTGTTTATAGTGGTAAAATTGGTTCATTTGGTGTTTTCATGTAGTTTCATAATTCCGTGTTCCCATATATTCATTTGGTGTTCCCATATTATCATCATGACATTAATTAAAAACTACATAATTTGAATGTGGATGTACATTATAATTAAATCGTATGACATTAGAATTGGCAATCGGACTTTCAGGAAAATATTCATCAACATTATTAATTTCATCATTATTTATGAAATTTGGTTCATTATGGATAGAATAAGTACTTTATCCTCCATGAATTATTCATATTTGTTCCCTTTTTTACTCTCTTCACTTGTAATTGCTTCAATATTTTTATATTTGTTTTTATCTTTGATTAAAATGACATTTATCACCATGATGTTTGATTACATGAAGTTTATAGCTCTTATGGTAGAAAATTGAAAAGAGATAGTTATGATTATTAAAATTTTAATATATGATGAAAGTGAGTGAATACCATTATAGGACTATGTAGAATGACATATAATAGAATAGGGTGGGGAAAAATTATATAAAACATAGAATAGTGACATTAGATCATGTACTAAATTCATATATTAGGTAATGTATATGTGTTATAACACATACACATTCCTAAATGCATTTTCGCATTATTCCACATAGTGGAAAAGCTCCATAAAATTAATGGTTCCACTGTAATTTATGATGTAATTAGGGACAACTAGCCCCAAAATAATATTCTACATAGTTGCAATTAGGTTTATGGGGCTTAAATTGCCTCAAATTACATTGATTGACTGAATCACTCAATATGTGATAAAATTGGGCCCAAATGATGCCCAAATCACATCCTATATATCTTTAATTAGGTTCAATAATCTCCAAATGGCATAAATTACACCTTAGATTAAACTAATTTATTAATTGGTTCAATTATTGATGCAATTAGGGTAAATTAAACCCTAAACCATATCCTATAGTTACAATTTGGTAAAAATGGGGCTCCATTTAGACCAAATGGCATCAAGTTGATTATATTAATTAACTAAATCATTATATCTATGATGAAATAGGGGAAATTGAGCCCCAAATCATATCCTATAGTTGTAATTACATTCATAAGGTTCTAATTGACCCAAATTTCATCCCCAATCAAACCAAACCACTAATTGGTTTAATCAATGATGCATTTAAGGCCAATTGAACCCCAAATATAAATGATTATAGATGTAATAAGGTTTAAGAGGCTAAAATCATCTTATTTTTCCTCCATGATTGAACCAAATCAATTATTTAATTCAATCAATGAAGACATTACCCCAAATCACATATCATATAGTTGTAATTGGGTTAAAGTGTCTTCAATTGGCATAAAATACATCCCATATTAAACCAATCAACTAATTGGTTCAATCATAAAAGTAATTAGGGCCAGTTGAGCATAAATTTCATCATATATTCATATTTACATGAACATGGGCCTCAATTTGGCTGAAATAGCATCAATTTAATTGCACTGATTAACTAATTTGATCCATCTATAATGAAATTAGGGTAAATTGAGCCTCAAATCACATCCTATAATTATAATTATGTTTATGGGTCTTATATTAGCCCAAATTACATCCCTAATTAGACCAATCCACTAATTACTTTAATCAATGATGTAATTAGAGAATTTGAGTCCCTAATCACATAGATTATAGTCACAAGAAGGTTGAAGGGGCTCAAATTGGCCTAAGTTTCCATCATGATTGATCCTAATCAACTATTTCATTTAATCAATGAAGACATTGTGGCCAATTGAGCCCCAAATCACATATTATATAGTCATAATTAAGTTTAATGGTACATAATCCCAAATTGCAACTCAAATTCAACTAATCAAATCATCAGTTCAATCAGTGACAAAATTGAGGCCAATTGAGCCCCAAATTGCATCCTTTAGTTATAATTAGTAAATAAGGGCCTTAATTTAGCCAAAATTGCATCAAGAACATTGCATTGATTAAATAATCCTATCCATATACAATGAAATTATGGCTAATTGAAACCCAAATCACATCATATAGTCATATCGTCGAACACCAATCAACACAAATTATGTCTTCTATTGAACCAATCCATTAGTTGGTTAAATAAATGGTGCAATTAAGGATAACTAAGTCTTGAATCATATAGATTATAGTTATAATAAGGTTTGAAGGGATTTAATTTGCCTAAGTTACCTCCATGATTGAACTAAATCATCTAATTAGTTTAGTAAATGAATACATTAGGTCCAATTGAGACCTAAATAACATCTTATATAGTTGTAATTAGGGTCAAGGGTCTCTAATTGACCCAAAATTACACATTAGATTTACCAATCAACTATTTGGTTTAACTAGTGATGCAATTGAATCCAATTAATCCCTAAATCATAGCATATAGTTATAATTAAGTGAACAAGGGCCTCAATTTGGCCCAAATTACACCAAGTTCATTGCACCAATTGACCAATTCATTCCATATATGATTAAAATAGGGTAAACTAAGCCCAAAAATGCAATCTATAGTCATAAATTCATTAGTGTAGCTCTAATTGGTCCAAATTGCATCCCTAATTAAACCAATCTACTAATTATTAGAGAGTTGTCTTGATGATGTCATGGTAGTGTCATAGAGATGTCCTGGTGAGTGGATGGAGTGCATTGATAGTCTAAAGTAACAATGACAAAGTGTGCAATGTGTTTTTTCTTGTATGATAAATTGTGCAATGTGCTTGTTCTATTATGTTTTATGTATGGTTGGTTGATCTTCAATATTAACATAGCTTGAGAGGATCAAGGATGAGTATGGAGGATTGAACATGTGCAAGGATTCCTATAATATGTTATCCATGATTTGATATCTTGTGTGCATAATTTGAATTCATCTGGTTGATCATAGTGTTCATCTAGACACTTTGGGTCTAGTGGCATAAAAGATTAGTTGGTAGTTTGATGATCTCACCATTGTCACATGGGAAGAAGTCAAAGGGAGATGGTCATATGGTTGTGATTATTGTAGTCCCTAGTTGTCATGCACCAGATATAAAGTCATGCACTAAAGCAAGATCAAATTAATGAGGGTGCAAAGTTGGCTTCTAAGTGAGATTTCACTATTTTCCCATATTTAGCCAAATTTGTATATTGCTTAGAAAACACTGAGTAAGCATGTTGATGAGGTCAAAACTCACATGTGTGCATGTTTTAGGAGAAGGTGATCATATGGGTTTATTCATTCTTGGACCTAATTTATTTCCACTAATTTCTAAATCATGTGATGTAGAAAAGATATTCTTTTGAAAAGTTGGCCTCCCAGGCAGATTGACATTATTTTCCCATACATAGCTAATTTGTAGTGTGGTAGAAAGAGATGAGTGATAATTTTTTTGATGTTATATCTTGAATGTGTGAAGGTGTTAAGAAAATATGATCATATGGTTTTGTTCAATTTTGATCATAGATCATTTTTTCTAAGTTTGAGATCATGTGTTGAAGTACAACAAAAGATATGGTTGCTTAGTGTTGGCTTCTCAGGCAGATTTGGACATGGTTGGCTCTATGATAAAAGTTGATAAGAAGGTAATTTAATGGCATTATATCTCACATGTGTGATATTTATATGATTATTATGTCATATGGTTGGATTTTCCTAAATAAGGAGATCATCTAGTCTAAATTTCAGATCCTATAGGTAAGAGTAAAATAAGTTATTAAGGATCAAAAATGGCTACTCATGCATATTGACAGGGTTTCCATAGTCATTTTGAAGATGTTAAAGCTTGAGAAAAATTTATGGTGCATGAATGCTCCAAGGAGTCAAGAGGTATCAAAATGAGGATAGGTGTATGACATTTAATGTCTGAGCAAAGGTACAAGATCTTGATCTAATGGTGACCAAGAATTCATACTAATGATCAAATAGTGAGAATTGATCGATATAGTCCTTGTTGATCCACAAAGATTGATGGAACACATTAAGTCAAAATTTTGAGATGGCATGAGATGAGGTCAAATTAATAGAATTATAAAATTTTACTTTGGTGGTATATGCATTAAAAATCAAACATGATCAACAGTGTGAGATTGATCCTGACCTGAGAGTCCATGAAATTTGAGCATTGTGTTCAAAGGTTAACTATGACTATTTGCATTTGAATATTTGAATTTACAAAGTAAATACTATTGTCTAGTTTTTAGACCATAAATTTTGATAGAAAACAAATTTTCTCATGTATTAAAAATCAAAGTGGTAGAGGACCCCATGGTGTATCCATTGAACCTAATTTGAAGATCTGTAAGTTTGTACAAACATAGTTATAGTGGTCCAAAGTTGATTATATATTTTATTATGTTTTGCAAGTGATCTGAGAAGGATGTTTGAGTTTTTTTTGATGTTGTATCAATGTATCATGATGAATTATATATTAAATCATGTTTTAAACTCCATGAATATAGTCTATGTGGATTTTAGAGGTGTGATCAATCTACCTTGAGTATGAACAATACTTAATAAGTTGAATGTATGTGCATTCATGGTGACTGTGTATATAAGGTCTATGTTTGAGTTATTTGAAGCATATGAAAAGGTGAGATATGTTGACTATGATAATTTTAGGATGTCCTAGGGGACATAAGGAGTGGACCTATGTAATTGGAAATGGTCATGTGTTCTTGTTTTGCTCGAGGGTGAGCTATATGGTTGAATGGGTCTCCATTAGACCTATAAGAGCTATAAGTGCCTTATTTAAAAGGTGTAGATGCTTAAGGGTGACCCATAGATGATATGGCCAACAAATGAAGATTTTATTGAGCCTTATTTTCATATTATAGATGTATAAAGGGTTATTACATGCCTAATGGTTGACCAAGTTGTTTGTTAATCATGAATGCTCTATATATAGTGAAACCAAATGTGATGGTTTCTAGACTTGTAATACTTGGATGAGGTTGTGCTAGTGTTGATCCAAGCAAAGGAGATAACCTTTGAAAGATAAGGTACAAGTTAATGAAGACCAATAAAGAGTGAATAAGATTAGAGATGATAGTCTAAGCAAGATGTTGAAGGTGGTCACATAGGTCATTAGACCTAATAAGCCTTAAAGAGGCATAATGGGTGAGTATGCTCAAGAGGTTATTTGAGAGATATTTGAGAGAGGATTGTGTGTGTGAATTGGGAAGAGAAGGATGGGTAGATTGTGCTATGGATGAGTTGATGACCATATCATTTTAAGAACTATTTGTATGACCCATGGGTCATAATTTAATTAGTAGAATATTGCTCTTATTGTTTGAATCTAAGTGAAGATAAGGTGAAGACTGTGTGAGATTGGTGGTTGATCTAAGAGGTATATTAGAGTGTGGACAATATGTATGACCATCTAGTCATGGTGTTAATGTGGTGATAGAGTTTTTGATGTGAAGGTGAAGTGTGATACGTAGTGGTCTATCATTAAGTGTTGTAGACATCAGTTCAAAGGTGGAAGTGTTTCATAGGTGTTATTATGGTAGCTCAACATATAAGGTGGTTGTAGCCTCATTTCAAGGTAAAACTTGTTAAAAGGTCTGGTTCTTATTGTAACACAACTAGATAGGTATGGTATCACCTTATGGGATTGCTAACTAACTAAATAGGGATTGTAGTTCTTTGATCATTTATAGATGGTCTAAATTGGATCTTGTTATTATAGGACAATATTCCAATTGTAGGTTCTAATGGGTTTTATTCCCCAAGAGGGTTTACCATGTATGACATGTGTTATGTGCTTGATCTTGTATTGTCTTTCTTGTTCATCTCTATGAATAATGTATGCCTCATAAATATATGTGCCGAATGGTTAAGAGTTTAAAGGAATTGGAATTAAAGATGAAATTATCAGGGCTCACTGATTCACCCCCCTCTTAGTGATTGTACCTCTAATAATTAGTATCAAAGTGAGCCCTTTGGAGGATGCCTAACAGCTTGAAGGTGATACTAAGTAGGTACAAATATGGATAAGCAGTTGAAGAAAAAAATCAATAGTGGAAGGCTATGATCAAGGTATTTGAATAACAAATATGTAATTTGAAGAAAGATGCCAAAGAAGATGAGAATGTTATCAATGATCTCAAGTTTCAACTAGTAGATGCCAAGACAATTTTGTGCTTAGGAGAAAAAGACATCATGTTGGATAAAGAAGCTTTCCATAACAGTAGAGAAAATGATAACAAAGAAGAAAAAAAGTATCAAGAATAGATCAAGTCTATTGAAGTACATGCATATATATTGAGTGACATGACCAACAAGGTCAAAAAGGATGAAGAGAGGATCAATATTCTTGAAGATCAGTTAAGGAATACAAATGCAAATCTAAAATCAAAGAAGATGAGTGCAATCAGTTGAAGGTTGAAATGAAGTCATTGAAAAGGAAGCATGATAAGCCTGATCAAGTGAATAAGAATGTAGCCTTAAAGAGCAATGTTATAATAATAGTTAGACAACCCAATGCAATAAGGTATGCTAGTTATTTTCATGGCTAGTGTCATTTTTTCTATCAATATGGTCATAGGGCAAAAGATTGAAAAAAAATAACAGCTCTAAGAATGAGTTCACATGGTGCCTTGGAAGAAGGAACAATTGGTCTTGGAGAATAATTAACTTAGATCAATCAAGAGGTATGTTGAATGATATTATTTGCTATATTTGTAATAAAGTAGGACATATTTTCAAATTATGCATGAATAGTTTGAAGAAGCATTTTGCTCCTAGACATCACTCAATGGTGTTGATATCAAAGAATTTGAAGGATAATATTGATCAAGGTGGACTACCTACTACTACAAAGAAGGAATCAAATATCAAGAAGATACAGGAATGCCAAGAAGATTTATCCTCTATCCAAATAGAAAATGAAGATCACAATAATAATCAAGCAAAAGGTATGAATGATCTTATTTTTTTCAGATGTCATAGAGTTGGTCACTATGCTAGGTATTGCAATAACATGTTGAATAGGTTCCCAAGTCAAAATAAGGGATATATAGCTCTTAGAAGGTTTGAGAAAGGATAATCTTAGGCATGGAGACCAAAGATTATCAATGCTAATCACACTAGTCCAAAGGTTGATAAGAAAGTTGATAAAGAAGTCTATGTTACAAATCAAGATAAGCTCAAGGATCAAGTAGGTAAGATGGCTACAAAGACAAGAAGTGTCAAATTATGGTATGGAGACTTGAGGTAGTAAAGAATAAGGGGACTAACCCTATTGAGTCCAAGGGTCTTGATGGATTATTTTCCAAGGTAGAAAAAGAATCATAAATAAGGGAAAGTCAAGAGTTTTTGTTGACATCTTTTGTTGAAAAATCTAAAGTAGAGAATGTGTTAACTATCCAATTAGAAAAATAAAATCAAAAGTCTGCTCATGTTGAAAATAAAGAGACTAAGCTCAAAGAGAATACCAAGGTACTGATTAAGACTAGTCTTGAAGTATGTATGGATTTAAGTGAACATCATGTTATTGTTGAGTATGTATCCTATAAAGAACATAAATTATCTATGCATAATGACGAGGTTCCAAGATACAAGAAATATTCTTTAGATAAAAAGGTATGTAATGAATTTGTGTTGTCTCCATGTTTTGTAAATTCAATCATAGAAGAAAAGGAGAATATTGTAGTGGATGAGGAAGTTGTTTCTTCTAAGCTAAAGAAGAATAATAAGAATAACTAAAAATATCAGATGAGCAAGGAGGAATAGGAATATGAGGAGTTGTGGGTAACTCCTAGTTACACACCAAGATAGAGCATTGTGGTGTAGAAAGGTGTCTCTATCCAGGCTTCAAGGAAACACTTGTCAGTTAGAGGAAGCATGGTGGCTGTCAGATATTATTTGGTGAGAAAATATGAAAAAAGTATGTTTTGTGCATTTTTTAATATCTATCTGATTGGAGAAAATAAGTTTGAGAAGAATCTCAGTGGTCCTATCTTGAGAAGGAGTTTGTTTGTTGATCATGGTTTGGATGTTCTGATATAAAGGTGAGTTTTAAATATCTATGTACATATCAATTTATGGCAGATGATAGTTGTGTATGCCATGCAATTTCATAGTGTTATAAAGATGAGGTATCTCTATTTGAGTATTTAATGTGATTGGATAGTTTCTAAAGACTTATTTAGGATATCATATTCCTGATGAAGCATGAAGTTAGGGGGAGATTTGTAATTGGTCAAGTCATAGCTTTAGAGGACTGAGTAGTTGAATTTGAGAAAGAAGGTGTAGAGAAGAAATTTTTTATGCTCAAGATGTTAATTCCTATCAAATATGGTCTTTGGTTAAGGGTGAGTAACAAGTTCAAGAGCCTGTTTCATAGGTTTGTGATGAAGCTATAGTATAGAGTTAGTTTGGGTGGTTCCAGGTGGCTTAATGAGTTTAATACATTGTCAAGAAGTGTTTGGTTCTCATAAATTTATGTGCATTTATTTTTTATGTGCTCTATTATTTTTTTGAGGTCTGAAGGTATGTATGTGCAAATTTGAGGTTTTTTGAGTGCTCTCAGATTTTTCTATTTTTGGTTTAAGGGCAAGTAGACCTATAATGGGTTATAGTATGTATGGATTTCCAATGGTGTGGAAGCTCAAATATTGGTCCATAAGTGTATGATAGGTTTCTATAGGTGTGCAAGAATTTTCAAAGGTGTGCATTGACCAGAAGGAGGTTTGTTGACACTGTTTTTTAGATTCTAAGGTTTTGGGCTATACTATAAAAGTGGTTTTACCTTATGAGTTGATGTCTAAATATTATTAATACAATTAATGGGACAAATGGGTTCTCAATTAAATATTCACAAAGATTTTAAGGTTTGTGGTTCTCTTGTTATTCAAGTTTTTATCAATATGGAGGGTTAATTAGCTAGCAGGTTTGTGAAGGAAGTATGTTTCATAAGATGATATTGCAAATGAAAATTTGTGTGATTTAGGGGGAATATGAAATTTTTTTAGATATGGATTTTTAGGTTTTGAAAATGTGTCTATTGAAAATTGTGGTCTCTACAAGTTTCAGGTAGGGCTATAAGGAGGCTAAATAGGCCTAGTTTGAAGAAGAGCATTTTTTTTGCTCAATTTCTCCAAAAAAATAAGGTATGAGTATTTCAAGGTTTGTTCTCAAGTTGGTTCAGTGAATTTTTCCTATTTTATTTAGTGAAAAATAAGAGTTGGTGGTCATGGAAGTGTCTTGAGATAGAAGGCTAGTAAGCCTACATGGTGATTTTTCATGGTGTGTAGAGATACGAAGATGCTCAGAATGTGAAATTACTCAGATATCTTAGGGGGAGTACATATCAGATGTTTTTTGGTAAGTTACATCATATTTCATTTCTTTTGTGTATTCTTTATTCATTGTTTACAGATCTTGATTAAAGAGAGAGTTGGCATGGAGCAAGAGGAAATTGTTAAAGACAAGTAGAATAAGGCTTAAAGTAAGGGGGAGTTTGTATCATGTTTCTTAGATGGTCCTTTTCCTATTTGATAGCCTTTTCAAGTCCTTAAGATTAGTGTGTGACCACTTTGTCATTGTGTCATTGGGAAAAATGTTCCTGTTGAGGAAAATTTTCCTATTAGGGAGAAAGTTCCTGTTATGAGAGTGCTTTGAAGAAAGAGAAGGTGAGTTATATATTGCTTTATTGATAGGTATTGACATCAATGATAAAGGGGGAGATTGTTAGAGATTTATCATGATGATGTCATAGTGGTATCATAGAGATGTCCTAGTGAGTGGATGAAGTGCATTGATAGTTTAAAGTAATAATGACAAAGTGTGCAATGTTCTTATTCTTGTATGACAAAGTTTGCAATGTGCTTGTTCTATTGTGCTTTATGTATGGTTGGTTGATCTTCAAATATTAACATAGCTTGAGAGGATTAGGGATGCATATGGAGGATTGAACATGTGTAAAGAGTCCTATAAGATGTTATCCATGCTTTAAGAGCTTGTGTGCATAAGTGGAATTCATCTAGTTGATCATAGTTTTCATCTAGACACTTTGGGTCCAGTGGTAGAAAAGATTAGTTGGCAGTTTGATGACATCACCATTACCATGTGGGAAGGAATCAAGGGAATCTGATCATATGATTGTGATCACTATAGTCCCTAGTTTTTATATTCCATATCTCAATTTATACATCAAAGTATGATCAAAGTTATGAGGGTGCAAACTTGGCTTCTACATTAAATTTCACTATTTTCTCATACTTAGCCAAATTTGCAGATTGGTTAGAAAGAGCTAAGTAAGCATGTTGATGAGGTCATAACTTACAGGTATAGACATTTTAGGAGAAGGTGATCATATGGGTTTATTAATTCTTAGACCTAGTTTATTTTTGCTTATTTCTAAATCATGCAGTATAGCGTATCAAAAGATATGTTTTTGTACATTTGGGCTCTAAGATAAATCTACTATGTTTTCCCATAGCCAATTATGTAGTGTGGTAGAAAGAGATGAGTGAGCATTTTTTTTATGTTATATCTTTCATGTGTGAATGTGTCAATAAAATGTGATCATACAGGTTTGTTTAGTTTTGAGCATAGATCATTTTCGCTAAGTTTAAGATCATGTGCTAAAGTGTGGCAAAATATATGGTTGTTCAAAGTTAGCCTCTCAAGTAGATTTGGACATGGTTGGTTGTGTGATAGAATTTTATAAGAAGTTACTTTAATGGAATTATATCTCACACATATGAGATTTTTAGGATTAGTGTGTTATATGGCTGGAATCTCCTAAGGAAGGAGATCATTTGGTCCAAATTTGAGATCCTACGGGTAAGTGTAGAAGAAATTATTAAGGATAAAAAATGGCTACTCATGCATATTGATAGGGTTTCCATACTTAGTCATTTTTGAAGGTGTTAAAGCTTGAACAAGATCGATGGTGCGTGAGTGATCCAAGGACTTAGAAGGTAGCGAGATGAGGAAAGGTGCATGAAATTCAACATCTAAGAAAAGGTACATGATCTTGATCCAATGACAAGTGGGTGTTCATACTAATGATCAAATGGTGAGTGTTGATCAATATAGTCCTTGTTGATCCACAAAGATTGATGGAGCGCATTAAGCCAAAATTTTGATATGGCATAAGATGAGGTTAAATTAATATAAGTTTAACATTTGGATTTAGTGGTATATGTGTTAAATCTAAAACATGATTGATGGTGTGAGATTGATCCTGAGCTAAGATTCCACAAGATTTGAGCATTGTGTTCAAAGTTTAACTTTGATTTTTTGCATTTGAATATTTAAATTTGCAAAAGAAAGACAAGTTTCTAGTTTTTTTACCATAACCTTCAATAAAAGACAAATTTGCTCATGTAGTAAAAATAAAAATGGTAGAGGAATCTGTGGCACATCCATTGAACCTAATTTGAAGATCTGAAAGTTTGTACAAATATAGTTATGGTGCTCCAAAGTTGACTATATGTTAGACTATGTTTTGTGAGTGAATTAAGAAGGATGTTTGAGCTTTTTTGATGTTGTATCGATGTCTCATGATGAATTATAATTGGAGCATGTTTTAGGGATCCATGAGGATGGTTTTTGTGGATTTTGGAGGTGTGATCAATCTATATTGAGTATGAACAATACTTAAGAAGTTAACTGTATGTTTGTTTATGGTGACTGTATACATAAAATCTATGTTTGAGTTTTTTGAAGCATATGTAGAGGTGAGATATGTTGAATATGATAATTTGAGGATGTCCTAGGGGATATAAGGAGTGGACCTATGTAATTGGAAATGTTCATGTGTTCTTTTTTTTCTTGAGGGTTAGCTATATGGGTGAATGGGTCTCTATGAGACCTATAAGAGCTACATGTGCCTTATTTAAAAGGTGTAGCTTATTAAAGGTGACCCATAGATGCTATGGATGACCAATGAATATTTTATTGAGCCTTATTTTTGTATGATATATTTATTAAGGGTTAAGACATTCCTAATGGCTAACCAAGTTATTTATTAGTCATGAATGCTCTACATATAGTGAAACCAAATGTGATGGTTTCTAGAATTGTAAGACTTGGATGAGGTTGTTTTAGTGTTGAGACAAGTGAAGGAGATAAACTTTGAAATATAAGGTATAGGCCAATTAGGACCAATGGAGAGTGAAGAGGATTAGACATGCTAGTCTGAGAAAGAAGCTAAAGGTGATCACATAGGTCATTAGACCTAATAAGCCTAGAAGAAGTAGAATGGGTAAGTATGCTCAAGAGGCTATTTGAGAGAGATTTGAGAGAGGCTTGTGTGTGTAAATTGGGAAGTGAAGGAGGGGTAGAGTGCCCTATGGATAAATAGATGAATAGATCAGTTTGATGACCTGTTGGTCATAATTCTATTAGCATAATAGTGCTCTTGTTGTTTGAATGTGACCAAAGACAAGGTGAAGACTTTGTGAGATTGGTGGTTGATTTAAGAGGTAGATCAGAGTGTGGATAGTATGTATGACCATCTGGTTAAGTTTTTAATGTGGTGATAGAGTTATTTCTATGAAGGTGAAGTGTGATAGGCAACGGTCCATAATTAGGTGTTGTAGACATCAATTCAAAGGTGGAAGTGTTTCATAGGTATTGTTGTGTTATCTCAACATCTAAGGTGGTTTCATCCTCCTTGCAAGGTAACACTTGTTAAAAGGTTTGGTTGTTGTTGCACCTTAGCTAGAAAGGTGTGGTATCACCTTGTGGGATTGGTGTCTTACAAAATAAATATTGTAGTTCCTTGATTATTTGTAGATGGTCTAAATTGGATCTTGTTATTATAGGATAGTAGTCCAATTTTAGGTTCCAGTGGGTTTTATTCTCGAAGAGGGTTTCCCATGTATGGCATGTGTTATGTGTTTGATCTTGCATTGTCTTTCTTGTTCATTGTTATGAATAATGTATGCCTTATGGATGTATTTGTTGAATTATTAAGAGTTTGAAGGAATTATAATTGAATTTGAAATTATTTGGGCTCACTAATTCACCCCTCCCCTCTCAGTGATTGTACCTCTAACACTAATTAGTTCATGTTGGAATTTATTTATATTTAGTGTGATCTAATAACATATAAAAACTTCACTTTTCAAAAAATTTAATGTATTAGAATAAAATAGTGATTTGAATGTAAAATTAGAGTTTGATTGCATAATTGTACTTACTATAAATATAACTAATATAAGGAATTTAGATACTTCGCATTTTACTATTATATGTATGTTTGAGAGTGAATGTAGGTGGCTGAAAAAGACTAGAAAATGGATCAAATTTTACTCAAACCAAGACTAAGAGTGTTTGGATCTACCTAGATTAGTCCATCAAGATCTGGATGCTATTATCTAACACAATGTCTACTATTTCTAGATTCATGTTGTGAATATGTGCCTCAATGTTTCGACATAGGCTGCATTACCTTCTTGATAAATGTCTTTTTTTATAATATTAAGTGTTCATTGTGTGTGAAAATCCAAAAAAATTCTCTTTCTCTTAGAAACACTAGATTTAGTTTTAATAATAGGTCTACCTATAAAAATTAGGAAAAGACGTAGGTTAGACTGACCACAATGACTCCCTAATGAATGTTTGAGCAC